>APFE030813159.1:0-16269 GCA_000404065.3 Pinus taeda | reverse complement strand
TATGATGGTGGGATTTTATTACATCCCTTCACGACCATAATGTAGAGGTTTACAATGATTTTTCTTAGTCCTGTAATGACAAGAATGCCTGAGTTGGAGACATAAAAGTCCTTGTAAATGAGGCCTTTATATCCCAAGCTACCCACTTGCCAGCTAAGGGTGAACGTTGGTCCAAAAATTGCCTAGTGAAGGACATACCATGGAACATGTTTGTGGTGTCAAAGAAGGCATCTTATAATATAAAAGATATGCCTAAAAAGTTGTTCAAAATAAAATGGTGTGATTTGGTGATTATCATTAGGAATTATACAACTTGTGAAGGCCTTTATGGCCTGGTATGTTACTATCAAATTTGTCTCCTGTTGATGGGAAAAAATGACCTCATCAACATGTGAGAGAGACCACCCAGTCAGAGCCCTAATTAAGCCCTTATCTATTTGATGTAGTGGTTCTGACTGGTTCAGTTGGGTCTAGTTACCCCCTCTCTCTCCCTCTTGGCTTATCATATATCTATTATTTACAAATAGAAAGAGAGAAATCAGATCTGCCCTATTGTTGTGCACATGAAAGCAAACAAATCCTTAAGCTGACTTTATGGCTCAGACAAGCCGCAACTAAGGTCCGCCCCTATGTGAGGGGACTTCTGAAATGCATAATTAGATCTAAATTCATATCTAATATAAGATGAAAGAAAACACTAATCCTATCTCAAATTGGAAAAGGATAACCTTATCTCAACTAAAGAGCAATTGAACTAACTAACCATGGGAAGAGATATGTTTATATAATAACTAAATTCAAAAAATGAGATTAAATTGCAACATGCAAATTAGTTTGCATTTTACAATTTATTAGATTGATTTATGAAAATCAAATTTACTTAAATACAATTTTATCAAAGGAAATTAGAAATACATGTCTCAATCCAATAAAATGACTGAATTCATTATATGATTTCCATCAATTAAATTACAAATTTCTATTATTAATGAAAGAAAAAAAAAATAGGAAATGCATTTAAACAATATAAAATTGTTGCTGAATGCGTTCGAATTTTAATGAATTCATCTTAACTTTAACTCTGTTATGCTCCTCAGAGATAGCTCTTACAGAGCTTCAATAACATATAATATTTGATACAATAAAAGTGACTAATATCAAAGAGAAATACATTATTTAGAACATAAATTAAAATCAATTGGAGAAATTCTAGCAATAGTGGATTAAATTACAATCCAAACAAGAGTGCATTGGATTTTTTTTTATAAAAAGCATACCAAAACCACATTAAAATTTTGCAATCCATGAGCAGCTTCAACTCCTTGAGAAAAAATGTCTACAAAAGTATAAAACATCTCTTCTTTACATAGCCGAAATTCTCTATCTCTCTACAACTCAAGTCACAATACACTACAAAAGTGTAGATGTCCAACAAGAAAAATCACATATATTCCCCTAAACACCTCATATATGAAGTATTACCCTCACCCTACAACTAATAACCCCTTACAATAGTGCTTCAAAATTCCCAAGTTGCAGAGAAGAGGAACTCCTCCTTCATTCTCAAGAATACTATTTAATTACAAAAATGAAAACTAAAAATGTAGCACTGTTGAAGTTGTTGCTGCCAATCCTCCATCTTCTTTCTTGTTGGTCTTGTTAGGCCATGAAAATGGTATAATTATTCTCCCTATTTCCTGAAGTAAACATTATGTTTTTAAGCAATTTTCCTTCAATTTGTAATGATTTGAGATAAAAAGGATATTGAAAGTGAGTTGAAGATAATATAGTTAGATTAAGTCTTTTATATATCAAAAAGGTTATAATTTGAGTAAATTGTTATTCAGATCAGTCTGATTGAATGATTTCTATTCCCTCGAGATATTGGAGCAATATTTTGGATCATTTGATGCCTTATTTGTGGAAAATTACAGCTCGACGCCTGAGCGTGATCGAAGAATGAAGTCAAAGGAAACTGATCATTACTATTGAAGGATCCTATGGTTAAAAGAGAAATCCTGAGAATCTGTCAATTCTCAGGATAGCTCCATATTCAGTTATTAATGTAATATATAAGACAACAAGTGAAAATAAAGAGGAGATTTTGATTATTACTTTTTCACTGTATATTGCATACAACAATTTGAATTTGAACTCTCTCATGGTCATTGTGTAAAACTCTTTGAAGTTAATGAATTTGCGCAAGATCTTACCTTAGTCCTTAGTATTGAATCTATCTTAGACATTACTCTTGGAGACCATGGGCCTAGTAACCAAAGGTGCTACTATCTGTTATTTCTCATTATTAGTAATTTAAGTTTGCACATTCGCATTAGTTGTGTTTATATTCACTTGCCTTTTCTTTCGTGGTAGATAATCGATTGGATTTTGTATCTTGTATTTCTGTTATGCATTTCCTAAAATTGCTGATTGGATTTCATTACATGAACGAAAGGTTTGAGTTTGTGAATTCCATAAGTTATCTTTAATAAGTATGAATTTTAAGCATTCGTGTGATTTACTAGTCTTCCTTATGTGTAGGATTTGTTCAAGGATAGATAGAATGGTTGTTGAATTAAAATAGTCTTCTTTTATAAGATTGTAATTGTAGAATTAATTATTTGCTGTCATCATTTGTCTTTGTAATGATTGAATTAGGATAATGTTTAATGTAACTTTTCTATAGCAATCATTTTACACTCTTTCATAATCTAAGAATCTATTCTTGCATTTATTGTGCTGATATCCTTGAAATAAGAGACGAATCCTAGGTTGATAAGATTAATGAAGGTAGGATTAAGTTGATTTTAAAGAGTCATCTTAGTGCCCAACATTTTTGTGTCATTTCTGGGGTGGTTTTCAAATTATAGGTTGTATCTTTGGAAGGCCAGGTAGTGAAGACGGAAGGTAAGAACTTACGCATGCGACAAGTAAAAATATTGGGCCTAGTGCCCACTTTCGGTTGATACAATTAGGCTATGTAGGTGTGTATGAATAAGAAAAAGAATAGGAATAAGGTAGTCACATAACATAAGATAGTATCAAAAACCACAAAAACCTAGGGACCAATGAGCCTGGGGAGAGTGACCTTCATTGACGAAATTATTCGAAAAGCTAAATATCAAGCATCAGTATGACCCTAAATAGTATCTCGAAAGGGATCTACAGTAATCCCTTAAGAAGAAAAATCACCAATTGTATCTCATGCTGAGATTCAAAATAAAGTTGAAGAATCTGAGAAAAGCTTCCAAAGCACATTTATTCAACACTCTAGTCCTTCACAAGATGGAAATTCTTGCAATTTGAATGAAGGAGAAGGAGAAACTAGTGGAGAAGATCCACAATCCTCAGGGTCAGGAGAAACCACCAGAGATCCCAGAATTAGGTAGCATAGTAAAACCCCCTTGAGAGCCAAGTAATATCCATAAATTCCCTACTCAAATAACACCTTCTGATCAAGAAACCATGAAAATTACTCGCAAATTTTTTATCAAATGACAACCCAAGGGAAACAAAACCAAACTTCGACATTGGAATATCCTATTATCGACCTAGTGGCTAGTGCCCTAGTGAAGGCTATCTCTTTGCAGAATATCCCAACCTTTCATCGGATGACCTCAGAGGATCCATATGCCTTTTTATTTGAGTTCGATGTGTTCTGTAGAGGTCATGATTATATTCGTAGAAATTGAAACTATTCCTTTCTACAAAAGGAGAAACATTATGATGGTTTATGGGCTTAGGAGGAGGCACTATAAATTCGTAGGATGTTATGAAAAATACCTTTCTTACTAAATACTAGGAGTATTGTCGAACCAAGGACCTAAAGGATGAAAGCTTTAAAATGACTGCAAAAGACAATGAAACCTTAGAAGAATATATTGAGAGATTTCAGTACAACTTTCAAAGATCACTTTATACTACTTTACCAAATGAAGGACTGAAAGTTGCTTTAATAAAAGGAATGAAGGGTGAACGGATAGAAACATTGAATTTAATGGGCCAAGGTGATATCTACCAAGAAGAATATGATAATATTGTTAAGATGTGTATCAGGTGTTCACGTGGTAGTACACGAGCCAGATCTAGAATACAGGATCCCCTCACCCGAATCTGTAAGACCATAGGTGGTGGTGTAACGTGAACATAAATTAGTAATCTTTTAGAAGATTTTAAAACTGACATTTTGGGCACACTGACTACATATTTATATGTTTTGTAGGCTAAACAAAAGCAAGCTGGGGCAAATCGAGCATTGGCCATATTTTGTCCATGTTGCCGAAAGAAACACAATGAAAGGGAATTCCTGCTAGACATGGTTTGAACCTATGCTATTTGCACTAAGGAACATTCGAAAGAACAATTTCTGTCGCTTCCAGGATTAAAATATGT
Source organism: Pinus taeda (assembly GCA_000404065.3). Classification (NCBI taxonomy): domain Eukaryota; kingdom Viridiplantae; phylum Streptophyta; class Pinopsida; order Pinales; family Pinaceae; genus Pinus; species Pinus taeda. The sequence goes on along the minus strand of APFE030813159.1, from coordinate 11,877 downwards.
ATTTAAAGAATCCAAGGAGGAAACACAACTTGCGTACTTGATGACTCAACATCAACCATGGAAATCACGCCCTTCAGGTATGATGTAGGATCCCTCCTTATTTTATTTTGGGCAGTATATTCCAAAAATGAATCTTGGAGACACATGGCAGGGACAATCACCCTCAAATCCCACTTGGAAATCCCAAGCATATCCTACATCACCATGGCCGAACCAATCTTTTGCTGGATTAGGATGGCCAAATTTGCAATATTCTACCCCATTATGGCAGAATCTAGTTACCAATTCGTATCCCTTGCAATGGTAAAATATGCCTACGCAGAATCCAATAAGGCCTCAAACATGGTAGCACCTTGCGAGATTGGTAAATCCACCTGTAGAAATTCCCACTTTAGCTCAAAATATTATGCAATATACTAAAACACAATACAAGATCTACTTCTACAACACTTTGCAGAAGCTTAATCGAATTGAGAAAGATCAAGAGAACACATATAACTAAGAATGAGAAATAAATCACACATAACATAGAAGAAATAACCCAGGGAAAGCCTCATCCTAAAACACCAATCTTTGTATTATCATACAGGTGGAAATCTTGCTCAAGTTACAAAAATAATCCACTATCAAGCTATCCTTCTCTCTTTGCAATTAAACAATACTGCTCATAGATAGTCAAAGGCTTCTCCAAACCTTCTCCTATGCCCTCCAAGCGTCCTATTTCCTTTTACAGTTTTCCTTGGGGTCTAGTGCTATCACCTGTGTGAATTGGCCTCTTCACACACTCACCAACCTTTGATCTAACTACACAATCCTGAAGGAGATAAATCCTTCTACATAGATGAGTTTCCTTTATAGGAAAAATTCATCCAGCTGATAGTACACTGTCCCTCCTCTAATCTCAACTGGGTCTCTGACTAAACTAACATGAATGAGTTATTTATGAGTGAATATTCAGTTATCTGAAGTGCAATAGTTACATGCATGCAAGCATTAACTAACTGAACTCACAATCAATTCAACAAACTATTTGAATTAATCTAATTGGACTTGACTTAGTTAATTGAGCCAACTAATTACAACTCAATATTACAAATTATCCTTATCTCTTTAACTGATGGATAAAGTCCTCAATTAATGGAGAAATTGTTGCATGTCCCCACATAGACTTCATGTTTGATTTTCTACAACTAATTAACTCAAGATGAATTAATTAATTATTTATTTTACAAATAGCTACTAAGATCAAATTCAAATGTTACTTCACTATTTTAGTTTAGGGAATGACTAAAATAGGAATCTATCCCAAACTGCTATTTTTAGCAATGCTATTTATAGCACTTCCATTTTTCATTCGTTGCTGCTATGTCCAACATTGGTACCCAAACTACTATTTATAGCAGTGCTAATTTTAGCACTCCTAAATTTAACATTTCTTGTTGCCATTTTCAACACTCCCTCTCAACAAGAAAGGCATGCAACTTGAACCCAATCCTAAACCTTTGGAATGTTCTGCATGCAACACTTCTCCCAAGTGTGGTTGCTCCAGCAAGTCTAGAAACAAAAAAATCCCAACTGACCTCTCCATTGGGCTAAAAACATACTCTGATGTTGAAGCTCCCTTTGTTGCTGACAAGTTCTCCCTCTCTGACCTCTGAGCTACTACAACACTCCATGCATCTCGCACCGTTGCACACCTCTCTGTGCCATCCTACACTGGTGCAACACTCATGTGCCTCTCGCATTGTTGCAGCCTGCTAGTTCTGTATTGTCTTGGGATTTCTACACTGTAGCTCTCTCTACTGCTCCATCTGCATCTGTCTCTACCCACTCAGCCAGTCCCGCTACTCCTCATCAAGGCTCCCATAGCAAGGTCTAATCAAAGAGACTGGGTACCTCAATGATCCTGCACCTATTCTAGCCTTCTTGGAACTGTCACTCCACACTACCCCACTTGCAACCTGGAGGTATGGATGCATGTGATCCCTTTGCCCACCTGGCTCGACATTTCCCCCTATTGGAGGTCTCTACATGAGTAGATGTCTCTACTTGATCTCCTCTCGACTTCTATAGTTGTGGCTTCTCTACAACCTCTTGAAGTTGCTTCACCAATTGTGGCTCCTCCATAATTGTCTGAGACTTCTTCTGGTGCTACATGTTGAGAGGTAATGTACTCTCCGTCTCAACCACCAAGTCTCCATCAGTTGCCTTGCTCCTCAAGGCTTTGCATGCATATTGAACCTCAAGAGCATACAGGTTCTTGACTAGTGAGTCAATCTGCTTCACCTGTCTCATGGTGATGTGTTGAAGGAAAACCTTTCCCTTATTGAAGACTACATCATAGCCTCTGTCTTCCAGCATCACGATCGACACCAAATTTCTCTTTAGTCTTGATACATACTTGACATCGGTTAAGCTAATGTGAGCTCCATGCTCCCTCTAAAAAACAATCGTGCCTACACCTGAGACACTATACTTTTCATTATTAACAATTGCTATGAGTATCTGGAGACCTTTCTCCTCCAAGGTACTGAACAAACTCTTGTCATCGGTCATGTGGAAAGAAGTTCCACTGTCAAGAAACCAACTACTTCCCACCATGGATGAAACCATGCATGCAAAAAGTGTGAAATCCAACTTGAAATGTGAGGCTAGTGCCTCACCTTCTGATCCTTCCATGGATCCCTTCTTGGATTTCCTCCGTGGATAATTTGTAGCAAAATGGGCCACTTCATGACAACGAAAGCATTGCACTTTTGATTTGTCAAACTTCTTCCCACCACGGAAAGAACTAGATTTGGGATGAGAATCCTTCTCCTTCCCTTTCTTTTCCTTACTCACTAAGGTGCAATTTTCTTCATCCTCCTTAGATGAACAACCATATTTGGTGCTTCTTTATCAAATATGACCAAAGTTGTTCCCAATCTGGCAGTTTTCTCTTCCATTTACCGAGTCTTGGTAGCTATGCCAGCTCTTAGGAAGACCGAGGAGTGCAAGACTCACCATGTCATCATCAATGGTCAAGATCCCTACACTTCCAAGCTCATCCCTGTAGGTGGTGAGCTTGTTCAAATATGTAGAGATTGTGTCGCCCTTTTCACACTTGATCTTACGAAGCTTGTCTTTCAGTGCCAGCCTCCTTTGATTGCTACTATTCTAATATAGATCTTTCAAAGTTTTCCACATAAAAAATGGTGTCTCCTTCCCATGGAGGCTCGAGACAATGTGGTCTCGAACTCCCTCCAGGAGGATTCTCCTTTCTCTAGCCACACATTTCTTCCATTCCACTAGTTGAGTAGCATAAATCGGCTTGGGGACTTCTTAATCAATGAAGTCCTTTAGACCATTATCTTCTAATACTGCCTCCATGTGATCCTTCCAGGATATATAATTTGAGTTGCCATCAAGGGCATACTCGAGTCTTAAACCACTGAATGCCATTAGTGAAATTGAGATGTGATAAGAACTCAATTTCTATATTTAGGAACCACAAACTTCAAACTTCTCCTTCTTGTATATTGTTCTCCACCTTGATCACCTTTTTTCTGATAGCATGTAGAAATTCCCACTGTAGATCAACAGATTATGCAATATACTAAAACACAATACAAGATCTATTTCTACAACACTTTGCAGAAGCTTAATCAAATTGAGCAATATCAAGAGAACACATATAACTGAGAATGAGAAACCAATCATACATAACATAGAAGAAATAACTAGGGGAAAGCCTCAACCTAAAACGCCAATCTTTGTATTATCATACAAGTGGAAATCTTGTTCAAGTTACAAAAAGAATGAGCTCTCAAGCTATCCTACTCTCTCCGCAATCAAAAAATACTACTCATAGACAATCAAAGGCTTCTCCAAACCTTCTTCTCTACCCTCCAAGCTTCCTATTTCCTTGCGCAGGTTTCCTTGGGGTCTAGTGTTTCCACCTGTGTGGATTGGCCTCTTCACACACTCACCAACTTCTGATCTAACTGTGTAATCCTGAAGGAGATAAATCCTTCTGTATAGATGAGTTTCCTTTATAGAAAAAATTCATCCAACTGATAGTACATTGTACCTCCTCTGATCTCAACTGGGTCTCTAACTGAACTAACATGCATGAGTTATTAATGGGAGAATATTCAATTATCTGAAGTGCAACAGTTACATGCATGCAAGCATTAACTAACTGAACTCACAATTAATTCAACAAACTGTTTGAATTAATCTAACTAGACTTGACTTAGTTAATTGAGCCAACTAATTACAACTCAATATTACAAATCATCCTTATCTCTTTAATTGATGGATAAATTCCTCAATTAATGAAGAAACTGTTGCATGTCCCCACATAGACTTCATGTTTGATTTTCTACAACTAATTAACTTAAGATGAATCAATTAATTATTTATTTTACAAATAGCTGCTAAGATCAAATTCGAATTTTACTTCAGTATTTTAGTTTAGGGACTAACTAAAATAGAAATCTATCCTGGACTGCTAATTTAGCAATGCTATTTATAGCACTTCCATTTTTTGTTCCTTGCTGCTATGTCCAACACTGATACCCGAACTGCTATTTATAGTAGTGCTATTTTTAGCATTTCTTGTTGCCATTTTCAACACCACCCATAGGGATGATCCCTCAACCTCAAACGATACCTCATGCTCCATTTCAATTGCCTCTTAATCCTCAAACTTTGGTGTGTCCTGAACTACCAGCTCAACCAAATCCTAATCCCAATAATAGACCTGTCCAATACATGCAAATAATTGAGAATCCAGTCTATGAAATAAATCCGTTAGGATGTAATAAGCTCCGACTGAGATCTGGATGAATTATTTCTCCTGAAGAAAATCATAATGATTAAGAACAAGAAAACAATAAAGAAGAGAAAACTATGATAAATCCTTCGACTGCGGTTATTTTAAAAACCAAACCAATAGGAACATAGTCAAGCAATAAAAATTTGAGAAAATCACAACTACTTCCCCTCCATTTCCTGAAAGACTCATGATAACTAAACCAACCATCTACCCTGAGTTTTATATTGTAGCGGAGTTGAAAAATATGTGTATAAAAATTCCACTCCTGCAGGCTATATGAGATATCTCATTTTATGTCAAAATAATTAAGGAATTATGTGGGAAAAAGCTTGGGAGAAAACTGAAATATCCACCCATAGTTCACGTTGTAGGAACATTATCTGACATTATTTTAGGAAAACAAGTTCCTGTTAAATATGAAGACCCAGGAAGTTCAGTCATGATTTTCCAAGTACAAGGCTGCATGTTTCCAAACACATTGGTAGACCTGGGAGCAGATATTAACCTTCTGACCTATGAAACCTGTAATGTCTTGTGTATTACAACTTTAAATCCAACCTTAACCCTACTAGAATTAGTTGATAGGCCAGTGATCAAGGCAAAAGGAAATTTGGAAGATATTACTATCTGTGTAGACCCCTAGAATATCCTATAGAATTTGTGGTCAACCTGAGAAGTAGACTAGATGGGCATCCATTAATACTAGGAAGACCATGGTTAGCAACCATGGTTACCAACTATAGGATTTTACCCCATTTGGGGATGACTTTAATCAAGCTATGAAAAAATTAGAAAAGGTCCTTAAACGATGCATTGCTACTAGATTATGTTTAAGCAATGAAAAATGCCATATGATGATGACTGAAGGTGTTGTTTTAGGGCACTATATTTCTACTGTAGGGATTTAGGTGGATCCAGCTAAAATTGAGGTAATCCTTAAGTTACCTACACCTCACACACAAACTAAGGTACAAAGTTTTCTCGATTATGCAGGGTACTATCGCTGATTTATAGAACACTTTTCAAAGACTATTGCACCTTTATATACTTTAATAGGCAATGTCAAATTTGAATGGTCTGACAATTGTGATGTTGCATTCGCAAATCTCATGAAACGTGTTTCGACAACACTAGTGTTAAGAGGACCAAACTGGGAGCTACCTTTTCACATCTCCATGAATGCATCAGACACATCCATAGGCGCTACTCTTGGACAAGAGGAAGACAAGAAACCTTATGCTATCTATTATATCAACAAAAAACTCACTCTTGCCGAATTAAACTGTACAATAACAAAAAAATATTTTTGTCTGTTATACATGCTATCAATAAATTCCGACATTATATAACAGGCTATCCAATTTTTCTGTACACTGATCACTTTGCAATTAGATATTTAGTTAATAAACTCATTACTAATGGCCGGGTGACTCAATGGTTATTATTGTTGCAAGAATTCAATATTTCCATTAAGGATCAACCAGGAAAAGAAAAATTTGTGATAGATTTCCTATCTCGATTACCTAAAGTAGACGACTATCAGCTGATAGATGACCAATTTCTGGACGAACACCTATTCACAGTAATAATAAAAACACCGTGGTACACTAATGTGGCAAATTACTTGGCAGTAGGGAAATTTCTAACTCATATATCACCATGAGAAAGGAAATTGATCATACAATGCAACACAAACTTTTCCTTGATAGGTGGTTATCTTTTCCACACTAGTTATTATTTTCAAATCCAAAGGTGCATCAAAGAGGATGAAGTTTATGACATTCTAGGGGCTTTCCATGACAAACCCTGTGGAGGACACTTTTCATACTGCCAGACTGAACATAAAGTTCTTCAAATGGGATATTATTGGCCCATAATATTTAAGGATGCAAAATTATATGTTCAAGCCTATGATAGTTGTCAATGGATGGGTTGTCCTAGCCAAGCTAATGAAATTCCCTTACAACTGAAAGTGGTGGTGGAAGCATTTGAAAGATGGGCATTGAATTTTGTCAGCTCCTTCAACCCACCATAAAAATAGAAAGTTTGCATATTGATTTGCATGGATTACGTAACTAAATGGATCAAAGTAGTAGCTTTTCCAAGAGCCACAGAGGAGGCAGGGATTAATTTCCTGTACAAACTATTTGTGTGATACAAATTACCTAGGGAAGTAATAATAGATGAGCCACAATTTACGAAAAATAAAATTTTGGCCACCCTCCAAAACTATCATAATAAGCATAGAGTTACTTCTCCATATCACCCCCAAGAAAACAAACAAGTGGAAAGCACTAACAAAGTCTTGGAGGCAATTCTAACCAAAACCGTATCCGAAAATCATTGAAATTGGGCAGCCCTTGCCATATCATCTTGTCTTTGGTAAACAACCGATTTTTCCAATAGAATTAAAAATAAAACCTCTCAAGACTGCAAGGGAAATTGGAATAGATTTGACAAAAGAAAAAACCCAACACCTATCACAACTTAACGAGTTAGATGAAGCACATGTATTTGCTATCAAATGCACTACTATTATACAACATCAAAGAGATAAATGACATGATCAAATGATTAAAAAGAAATCATTCCAAACATGCGATTGGGCATTTCTATATGATTCCAGGTTTTAGGATTTTCTAGGAAAATTATAGACAAGGTGGCTTGGGCCATATGACATCAAAGAAGTCCACAATAATGGTACCATAACTCTAAACAATTTTGATAGATCTGGTACCTCTTTTTTAGTAAACGAACATCGATTATGCCTCTACCACCAACCACTCACGAAGGAGTCTTTCTATCATGAGGTAAGTAATGATCCTACTTTACACATTATAGCTGATTGGGGTGGAAACCGATAGTTCCATCTCTTTAAAAATCTAATTTTATTTATCATCTTATATATATATATATATATATATATATATATATATATATATATATATATATATATATATATAATTTTTTTTCTTTTTTTTCTTTTCTCTCTTTTTAGAGTCAATTAATTTTTTCTTTTCTTTTTTTCTCTTTCTCTCTCTCTTTTTCTTTCCTTGTCCCTTTCCTTATAATAAAAAGGGGATAAAAGAATTTATCGTGACTGTTGTTCCCTTTATCATTAGGGGAATTTTGAGGTCTAAAATGGGCCTCCTAAGAAAAATGTACAACCAAAATAAACTTTATAAGAACCAATAACATTCAAGTTAATGATGTCAACCATGGGGGATGATTCACCATTTTTGGAGTAAAACAATAAAAGCATTAAAAAATAATAAACTAATAAAACTACTTTTTCAATTCATATTTTGAACTTAGCTCCCTAAGTTTTTACTAAAATTTTGAGCAGGAGTACTCGTTGGATGCAAAATTTAATTCCTCATCCAAGGAGTACCCATGTTGCATACTTTTGATGGACCCTGCTACATGAAAAAACGTGATTGTAATCATGTTTTTCATGTATTTCTCATTTTTCGTGTAGCAGGGTCCATCAAAAGTATGCAACATGGGTACTCCTTGGATGAGGAATCAAATTATACATCCAACAAGTTTTTCCACTCAAAATTTGAGTAAACCCATAGGGAGATAAGTTGAAAATACGAGTTGAAAAAATAGTTTTGTATTTTTTCCCTCTAAAATTTGATGATGTAATGTAATCTTATTTTATTATTTCCACTATTATTTTATAATTTCCTTAGGAGGCCCATTTTATACCTCAAAAGTACCCTAATGCCCGATTGTTGTTCCCTTCAACACAATTCTTGTTCCCTTTGACACAGTTGTTGTTCCCTTCGACATAGTTGTTGTTCCCTTCAACACAGTTGTTGTTCCCTTTGGCACAATTTGTTGTTTTTTTAATTGCCGCTTTTGTTCCCTTTGATTGTTGATTCCTTCCATAACAATTTTCGTTCCCTTTACGCTAAACTGTCTCTATTTTCCACACAATTGACGACAATATTTAAAAGTGAACTTAAAAAGCATTTATCTTTACTCTATCATGGTGTCAAGAATAACATCTTATCTAACATCCTATGAAGAACATTTTCCTTTGGAACATCCTATCAATTTAAATGTTTTTCTTTTCAGATTTTTCTGAAAGAATCATAAACTGTTCATCATCTATCACCACCATAGTAGTTTCATCTTTTGTCTACATATTTAAATGGTGATTCTCTTTTAACACAAAAAAAGGAATGATACATACTTTATTTGGCATCTTATTTCTTCCTTTCACCATCCTTAAACTCTTGAGGAGATGATGAACAACCATTGATGATAAACAAATCAGTTTTCAAAAACATGACACTTAAAGTTAGACATTCTCAAACGATAGGGGGTCTCATCACGAGCTGACCTACCACGATCATAGGACAATAACATAAGTGACATTCTCATTATGGCTATCAAACCAGGGTAATGGCCTTTCACACTAGTGTCAAAAGGACAAGAGGTCTCATCACGAGCTGAGTTGTTCACTTTGTTATGATCCAGTGACTAGAATTGTTGTTATTTGGTTACCACACTAGAACAATGACCTTTTGAGAAAAATCATTCAAAATAATAATATGATCTATCATTCATAGGACACTGGCTCATTTATAGGTTAAAAAGGAAACCCTGTCGAGGCAATCGATGCCCGCTGGCAAGAGTGGCTCTGTCTGTGGTATTGGGATATATCTTTATTTGCATTATCATGATTATGTCATTAGACCTTCTTTTTCTTAATAAAGAGATCACCATCATCAATATCTACACTTATCCTTTTAGAAAACAACTAAAGGTGGTATATTAACTATGACATGAACAAATTTTGAACTTTCGGACCTTTGTAATATGCATTTTACTTATAAAGGAATGTCACCCGATATATGCCTTTATGATATTCAAAGTTTATTTATTAAGGAAATATGTTTACACATGGTATATTGTTATAATTATGATTTTTAAAAGTTCCTTACTGAACATCAACAATCCACACATTTATGATTGTTAATTAATTATTCCATCTAGATGCACCCAATTTGACCATTCCCCTTTGCAATAATGACTACTTTCGTGTGAAAATTTAATTTCCATAACTTCATTGGTCATGGTTGGCCTTTCCTATTTGGAGGGGGTAAGGCATAACACGTGCATGACATGACTGATCACAATTAAAAAATATGGCAAGTTTCATCACATAAAATCACACTGGATGACGTTACTCTACCATATTGCTCATTCCATTAGAAGAATTCCAGATTGAAACAAATTTGCATATAGTTCCTTGGAATCAATATCTTCCAAAACAAAAACTATGGGGGGTAAATCCATCTGAAATGAGCCTGTTTCACTACAGGTGATTGAGCAACCCAAAGAATCTAAGAGAGGGTGGGTTGGCTTGAATATCTCACCCAATTGCAAGGATTTGATAATGTTGTGGCTTTAGAATTTTTATAGAATTTGCGTAGTGAAGTCACAACGGTTAAAGGTAAGTGGATACCAATCAATGAAATGATCCTAGTGGAAGTTATATGTCTCTCCATGAAAGGATAGAAATGGATAGACAAGCATACCGGGCTCTAAAGTGTGATGGAATTGTTTACAGACCCTGGTGAAGAATTGGTCTGCAAAGGAAAAGAATTCCACCCCACTTCATTTGGAGAACCATGGCAAGAGCTTGCAAACATAATCTAGAGTTACATTACATGTGATGACCACCATGAAGTGGTAAGACAATGCCATCTCAAACTATTGGCAACTTTAAAATAGAAAATAGTCTTAAACATGCCTTTCTTTCTGAATTTATTTTTACATGAAGTTGTTAGTAGATTGGGTAGAGCTAAGGACCCAAATTCTATAGTTAGTTACCACTATTTAATGAAATTAATAGTCAGTAGGGTATTGACATTATCAAAATTAAGCTGGGACAATTTTTTGGGATCTAATGACCCGCTGTCTGTGGAAGAAATGTGTGAGGAAGAAAATACTCAGCCTGATATGGAAACATTCAACTAGACATGGAAAATGCTCCCCTTGAACTAGTAAACAATCATTCAAGAGAGGAAAGTGATAGTCAAACCCCAGTTTTGCAGAATTTGACTAGAGCTGAGAAGAGGGTAGCCTCTATCCTATTTTCATTACCAGTAAAGCGTAGAAGGTCTGAAATATTAGCCAGGGAAAAACATCCTATATGGTTTGTTGAGCATGCTTTGGAGAATGAACTATATTAAGAATATTCTATGGAGCAGTAGGTTAATTCACCTTGAATTTGTGAAGAGGAAATAACCCAGGTCTTGGAAAATATGGGAACCCTCTTTTCTTCTAAAGGGAATGAAGACTATTTTGAGAACCCATTTGAACCAGCTACTGATTTTGCGGCCTCTACCCCTAATTATGATAATACTGAGATCTTTCCATCTTCACCAACCATGCATAGCTAGGAACATTCAGAAAAATCAACCAAAACTAAGAAATAACTATACTTTTTTAGAGAAGGGACCCTTCCATTGACCCTTGATAATCAGAGTTCTGAAGATAACTCAATTGCTACAGTTTTGATTCATGAAAATTCTGAAAATTTGAAGTACCTCCTATTAATGAAAATGTCACTATTGCTCCATATTTTTTTATAACACTGATTTGAGAACCTACTGAAGGATTGTAAGAGAGGAATAGGTAGAGAACCAAGCTATTAAAGAAAGAAAATAAAAAACTAAGAAATAGGATGGAACAACTTAGAAAATGGCTTAGAAACTATTGGCATTATGATACATATGTTGTACTTGATGGCAACCCACTCATCTCAGATGATAAATTATAGTGTAGCAAAGTTCACGCACTTTCATGAAGATAAAATGTTATTTCATGTAGAGAAAAGTTCACGAACTTTTATGCGGAGAAAAGTTTATTTCATGTGGAGAAAAGTTCACGCACTTTTATGTGGATAAAAGTTTGTTTCACGTGGAGAAAAGTTCACGCAATTTTATGCGAAGAAAAGTTTATTTCATGTAAAAAAAAAGTTCACGCACTTTTATGTGGAGAAAAAGTTTATTTCATGTGGAGAAAATTTCACGCACTTT
>APFE030813152.1:0-29019 GCA_000404065.3 Pinus taeda | reverse complement strand
GGACAATAGACCTTGGAGAATCCCAATCAAAAGTTGATGATGGTCGTGAAAACTATAAAAGTGAAACCCATAATGCATTCATGCATATGGATGGAGAAGATGCAGCAAAGATTAGAGAGAGAGAAGTTGAAGCCTCTGTGTGTGAAACAAAGCATGAGCATATAAATGCTCAACGACTCCACTCTAATGTGGAAGGTGCAAATGATAGTGAATCCCACTATGATGAGACACGTGTGGATGATGGCTACAAAGTGAGATGTGAATTGGCGAATCCATTCGTAGTTGATGAATTTGGTGAAGTTAGAATTGCTAATCAGCACTTGCATGCTCAAATATCCCACCATAGGGTGGATGAACATTATCTTGATGATATGTGTGGTTTCTTTTTTTGAAACAAGGATTGATTGTGGCAATATGGTAAGCACCATCTTTGATGAAGAATTGAAGGTTGAAGCTGCCACTCTAGCAGCAAGTTATGAAGCAGTTGGAACTCCTAATGAAGTAGGTTGTGAACAAGAAACAACTGAGTTTGGCATAGGTAAAACTATCAATAGAGCACCAAGTGGTTTGGTGGATCCAACAATTGGAATTGTTGATGTTAAATTTGATGAAGAACCATTAATTGGTGATTATTAGTTGCACATGATGCAACAGAAAGAACCTATTCTTATGTTGTTATCTTTTTAGAAAAACCCACTTATGATTGGAATCCAAGTGGAATACATGTTTGTAGCAGTAGAGGTTGGTAAAAGGGTAGAAAATGAAAATTATGAAGCAGTGACAAAACAAAAGAAGGAAGAGAAGGTAGAGGTAGAGAAGGAAGCTCAAGATCATAATAAAGATGTTTTTAACATTTTCTTTTAATATGTATGTGTTCAAAATAGTATGGGAGTAGAAGATGAAAACAAAGTTGCTAATAAGATTGATGCAGATTTGAAGCTCATTAAAGAATGGATTCATAAGACAATTGAACAAATTGAAGTGAGTGTTAAAGCAACAGCTGGAATAAAAGAATAAAATGAAATGGTGAATAATGATCTTGAGTGTGCAGATTATAGGGAAAAAGTAGCAATACCTGTTGATGAAAGTGAAGAGAAGTATATGGAAGTTTTTGAGAACAAGGAAGAATGCATTAAAACCAATTTTCAGCAAGGAGTCAAGAAGAGATAAGATTTTGGTATCAAGAAATATGGCAGAAATAAAGTCAGGGATATGAAGTGCAAGAAGCAGCGTGAAGAACACAATTTGAAGATGAAGAGTTATCGCAACAGTCCATGAGTGAAAGAATCCTTAAAGAGGAATTTTGTAAAAGATGAACTCAGATCAAATTCAAGAAAAGCCAAAGAAACATTGCAACAACAACAAGTAAAGAAATATGGAGCCTTCAGTAAGAACGCACTACAAAGAATGAAGCAATTTTGAGGATATAGAATTTGGAAGAAGAGAAAAAAAATATGAAATATTGTAAAAGTTTTGAGTCATTATAAGCTTAGTTGAGACATGGACCAACAAGCATGTTTCAATGATAATTGGGTCAATTTCTATTGTAATCCTAGCAAGCATAGTTGAGTCATCTTTGAGTTATGTTGAGTCATATAGTCGTAATTAAGGGGGAGTGCTGGAAATTGTAATTGCTCCCACATGAAAGAGTTGGCTAAATTTGGAGAGTCAGCTAACTGGGTTAAGTCGATTGAATTCGTGTTAAGTCATATTTTGGGAAAAGTTGAATTTCGAGTGTGTGTGTGCATGTGAAGTTATTTTGGGCGAGTTGCTGGTTGAAAAATGATAAATACCCCAAGATGGATTCATTGTAATCAAGTGAAGTCGAATAAAGTTTTGAGTGATCAATAGAAAAGCCGCAGCTCATGGTATTTTTTTGTGTGTAATTTTGTATTTGTATAGGTTAAGCAAAGGGTTTTTTTCTTTTTAAGTATAGGTGCCTTGTATAAATAATTTTCTTTCTGTGGAGGATTTCTTTAAAGTTTAAGAAAAAAAAAAGGGTTTTGTTGACAAGAAAGTTTAGGGCTTTGCAAATTCTGTCAGTCTACAAATTTATTTTGTGTTTTATCAAGCATGACAGTGTTTTTGGTGAAAATTGTGCCTTACAGGGGCGCATATTGAAAATAATATTTTTTTCAGGGGCGATATGGAAGATAGCCTCACGCAATCAAGAAAGAAACTATAATACAGAGGAAAGACAACAGTCATAGGTCAAAAAGCATAACTTAAGAAGATTAAGAAAAGGAATTGAAAATAAGAGGCAGAGATCATTGCCATGTTTAGAGAGGTTCAATCTACAGCCGAGGAACTAAGAATTCTAGCATAAGACAAAGAAAAAATCAAGGTTGATTGGTGTATTTTTGATCTGCTGCCACCTCCTATGTTTACTGGTGAATATTTTGAATTATTTTGAATTTTGGATTATCAAAATACTAACTTTTCTTCAAGCTAAAGAGTTAATTGAGTACCAATCTAATAACCGATATGATGAAGTATATGATGCTTTAGCATCGGATTTTATAAAATATGTATTAGATGAGAATTTTTTGTGCAAGGTAGCAAAATCTACAACTTCCAAGGAAGCATTGAAGATCCTAGAAGAATAATTTGGTGGAAGGGGGAGTGACATGGAACAACAAGATGTGTCACAATTTATTGGGTCAACCAAAAATATGAGGGTAGATAAGCAAGAGTTTGAGATGACAAAAAACCTTGGAGAATCCTAGTCAAAATTTGATGATTGTCGTGAAAACTATAATTTAGGTGAAACCCATAAAGAAAATATGTATATTGATGAAGAGAATGCAAGAAATATTACAGAGAGAGAATTTGAAGCCTCTGTGTGTGAAACAGAGCAAGAGAATATAAATTTTCAAGGACTCAATTGTAACATGGAAGGTGCAGATGATGGCGAATCCCACTATGATGATATACATGTGGATGATGACTACAAAGAGATATGTGAATTGGTGAATCCGGTCGTAGCTGATGAATTTGGTGAATTTGGAATTGTTAATGAGCACTTTCATGCTCAGATATCCCATCGTAAGGTGGATGAACATTATGTTGATGATATGCATGGTTTCTTTTTTGAAACAAGGATTGATTGTGGAAATATGGTAAGCGCCATGTTTGATGAATAATTGAAGGTTGAAGCTACCACTGTAGCAGCAAGTTATCAAGTAGTTGGAACTACTCATGAAGTAATGTATGACCAAGCAACAGTTGAGTTTGGCGTAGATAAAGTTATCAATAAAGAAACAAGTGGTTTGGTGGATCCAACAATTGGAATTGTTGATGTTAAATTTGATGAAGAACCATTAACTGGTAATGAGTGGTTACACATAATGCAACAAAAAGAACATATTGATATGTGGTTATTTGGCGAGAGAAACCCACTCGTGATTGGAAGCCAAGTGGAAGACAACATGTTTGCAGCAGCAAAGTTCGGTAAAAGGGAAGAAAATGGAAATTATGAAGTAGTGACAAAAAAAAAGAAGGCAGAAAAGGAAGAGGTAGAGAATGAATCTCTCACTAAAGAGCATAATGAATATGTTTCTAACATGTTTTTGGGATGTACAACAAACACCATCAATTCACAATTCATCGTACTAGTTTTTCTATGCATTGAAATAACTCAATGATACTTCTGTTATGGAAAATGTGCCAAATCGCTTCAGACTGGATACCTTCATTCACAAGACACTACCATGCATTTCTGATACATTATCTAAACATTGCATATTTTTTGGAATTTCCAAACTTCAGCTAAAAATTATCGCTAGCACACATTATTGAAAGTGATATTTAAAAAATATATATATAGCGAGAATGTTTATTGCAACAAAACTCTCCTACTGGGAGGGAGGGTAATTTAATTAATGAAGTAGGAAACCGCGAGAGAGGGTAATTTAATTATTTAAGTAGGAATATAATTTCTTGAATCGAAGCAATTCTTGCTTGAAATTAATATGTGAGGGGTTTATATATTATTAGAAGCAATGAGTAGAATTATTCTTTTTAATTTAATATGTATACATAAATATTATAGAACTCCACATTGTACATAATGTCAATTGAAGTTTCATAGTCATATTTGAGAAATAAGTTGACAAAGTATTTTCAGGAGGAGTTATGTGTAGTTAATGCTATTAATCATGGTACGATTGGGTGGATTTGCCTACAAAAAAGAAAAAATAGATATACTCTCCAACTAGCTTCAATAACTTAATATAACTTAATATAATAATTATGCATACTTTGTACATGTTACATGCTATATGTTGCACAAGGCTTGACCTTAACTTCTAAAAATTAGATCTCTTCAAATCATTTTAGAGTAATAATGTAGTTAACATAGTCATAAACTTTATTATATTAAAATATATTTTTTGAAAAAAAAATATTATCAATATCAAAAGATAGCATAGCTTTTGTATAATTTCCTGCAAATTCTCTACAAATCTACCTCTAAGATCTATGTAGAAAATCTGGTTGTATATTAACCTGATTATGCAATAGAACTAAAGCAAAATACTTAATCTACTTCTATAATCAAACTTGTGGAAGCTTAATCGATTTGAGCAAGATCAAGCAGAACACATATAACAGAGACGAAGAATAAATACACATGAAACACAGAAGAATACTCTAGGGAAAGCCTCAGCTAAAAACCCCACTATCTATATTATCATACAAGGTGGAAATACATCAATATTACACAAAGCCTTAGCTCTCACAGCTAGCCAACTCTCAGTACAATCCTCTTGAATGCTCATAGGCAAACAAGGCTTCTCACAAACCTTCTCTTCAGCCCTCCAAACCTCCTATTTCCTTGCGTTGTTTCTCCTAGGTGATCCTACTGTTACCAAGTGTAACATTGATCACCCACACTGATCTCACACCCTGTAAAATTGTGCAATCCTCAAGGAACCTTGTTCCTTTTGCATGGATGAGTTTCCTTTATAGGAAAATTCCTCCAACTTATAGTACATTGTCCCTGTCTTTAATCTCAATTGCGTCTTTCTCTAAATAGAAATACATGAGTTAATGATGAGAAAATCTTCAGTTATCTGGAGTACACTAGTTGGATGCATGAATGCATTAATTAACTGAATTCACAATTAGTTCCTCAAACTGTTTGGAACTAATTTAACTGGACTTAACTCAGTTAACTGAGATAACTAATTATAACTCAACCTTATCTCCTTACTTAAGGGATAATCTCCTTAATTTAAAGGATAACTGTTGCATGACTTCACAAAGACTTCTACCTTGAATTTCTCCAACTAATCAACTCAACATGAACTAACTAATTATTTTTCAAGCAGCCGATGAGACTAAATTCGAATTTTAATTCAAGGAAAAATTAAAATTGGAATATTTTGAATGTTATTTTTAGCATTTCTTGTTGCTATTCTCAACAAAAAAATTTAAATTATTATTAGATTAGTAATAAATTATACTAGTATAGAAATAGATATTTTTGACATATAAAAAGATCCATAAGTTTCATAGTGATTTTATAGATAATTAGGTTTATAGTAAATTGGATGATTATAAGGATAAACAAAATAAGAACTAATTGATAAGCACTCAAGCTTGTAAATAATTTTAAAACAAAAAAAATGTGAGATGCACCATCTAGAGTATGTGAAAGAGTCCATCCAAGTTGAAATAGTAACTTGGCATCCTTCTATCCACTTTTGAAGACTAAATTAGTGGCATGCTAATTAACTTTATTAGAAGTTGCCAAAGTAGAAAAAGATTCTTATGCAATTTTAAATGTAAATATAATATATTTTGATAAAAATATTACTTTAATTTTAGGATTTCGAAAAATATTTAACATTGTTAATCAAAATAATTTTGATACAATAAATACTTCTCAAATCCCCTATCTAGATAAGACTCTATTACTTACTACCGGATTTATAGAGCAAGGAAACTTTGACATGCATTGGAAATAGATTGGGTCATGTGTAAAATCTTCAAAGGCTATAAGGATAAGTGAGGAAGGGACTAGCTATATGTATTTATTGTTTTTTACTATAATTTAACTATATTTATATTAAGCTAGATTAGCTACTTTGTAGCCATTGTTCAAATGTGGGAGCTGATTAATACCTTTCAAAGATCAATAATTAAACTAAGCAGCAGGAAACTCTAGCTATGTGGCCTTGTTAACTTTAGAAAAGTATTTGATAAGGATTTTAAGACACAAATTTGGAATAAGGTGGAAAAGCTAAAGGATCCTTTTGAGTAGGGTGTTCTTCTAGCAAGGTTGTATGAGAATGTTATTGTTGATTTGAGGAACACTTAAAAGTTGGTTAGAAGAAATTAACTATAATATAAGATCAAAAAAAAATTGGTCTTTGTCCCCTAACCTTTTTGGCATATACATTGACAAGTTAGAAGATTATTTGGAATAAGTAAGTTGTATTGGCCTAATTTTACTTTGTAAAGTCATTTTTCTTCTTACTAAGTTGATGATACTATTCTTAGGATGAAGAGATTCTATGATCCTCACAATCAACTACGAATCCTTAAGGTATTTCACTCCAATGCGGATATGAATATGAAAAAAATGAAATTATGATAATAAAATCCAAAAATATCACCTAGGATACTTTTTTATATGAAAAGAACAAGTTGGAGAAACAATATACCTACCAATATCTTGGAAAAATGAGGGTGAAAACATTTATATGGGTTTGAAAACAATTGTAAATGGGTGAAATTTTGGATATGGGATAATAAAAAAATCCTCTTTATAACTCTCATTCCTCCCTTTGTTTTATATGGATGCTAGGTATAGGGATGCAACATCTCTAGAAAGGCATTGGAAAAGATACTAGAATTAAAAAACTTTAGAATTTCTATTTTCAAAATTAAAGGAAGTACACCTTATCTTATTCTCATCAGAAAAGTGAGTCTTTCTACCATTGAGAACATGATTATGACAAAGTAGATAATGTATAAAAACAAATTAAATAACATGGAAGAAAATAGGTTTCCTAAAAGAAAATCAAATTCCATCATAGATCACCTTCGAATCAAGTGGATATCGCACAAGATCTATGTAAACCATTGGGGTATAGAGGAAGAGATCATAATGCATAGCCAGAATAATATTAAAAAAGCTATTACCCATAAATTTAAGGAGATACAATGGTGTATAAAGAGTTAGAGGATTAAATAAATTTGAGATATTATAAGGAGGTGATCAAGCCTAATCTAGAAGACTGAAGACGAAAACAATTTCTCTTAAAATGTCCAATATACTCCAAATTAGAGCTCATTTCTCTTAAAATGTCCAATATACTCCAAATTAGAGCTCAATTTCAAAATATTCACAAACCCTCTTAATCTTCTAACTCACCAAAACTATGGTGATATTGGAAGTCTTTTCTCGCACATAAACAAAATTCTAAAGATTTCCGAGTAATTACTCACATTCTTAAAGTTTTATAAACCAAATTCAATTTTAGTGAATATTAATTATGATGATCATTCTTTTATAATGCAAGGTAACTTGTTACCATTATTTAAGGAAAATCATACCACATGAAATTAGCATCTAATGGGCCATAGAGGGGCAAATTTTCACTTATGCTTATGTCTTTAGGTCTTGAGTCATTTACCTTGTTTCCTCATTTTCCAAAAAATCGATCTCTTAGCCCACCAAAAATAATCTTAAATTATACTCCAAAACTTTAATTATGACCATTATTATCATCAACACAAAAATATTTATTAATAAAAATAATATATTATATTTTTTATTTAATAATTTTAAGTAGTTTATTATTTTTGAAAATGATATATATTTTAATATATCTTAAACACTTTAAAATATCGTATTTAATTATGTGTATATTGTATGGCTGAAATTAATTTTAAGAAAATAGCTTTGATTTTTAGTATCTTTGCAATATTTAAATTAGTTAAATTATTATTATTATTGTAAATATAAAAGTATAATTATTATGTTGAATGTGTGGTCTATATTAGAATTAAGGTTTGAGAAATTTATATTTTCAATGAAATGAATAGTTTAGATTGTGAGACAAGAGGATATTCTTGTACATAATCTAATAGAAAATATGAAAAGTATGCCAACAAATTTTCAATTTCTCAAGTTTGTTCCTCTCTTGTAATTTATTTAAAAAGTATTTATAAAACATAACATTGGCATTTGGTGTGAGCGCATTTCATTTAGTGTAGCTATTGAAACATAGGTTGGATCAGCCGTTGTTTTTTATTATTTTAGGTTTATAGCAAAATTATTATTATTAATTAATAATAAATATTAAGTTTAATATTAATTTTATTAATATTGATTTAAATATTAATATTATTAATGAAATTAATAGTTTTAATATAGATAATATTAATATTAGTAAATATATTAAATTATGTTATTGATCTCATTTATAGAAACTAATTAACATATAAATGATGGAAAATGATGTGTTCTAAGTATATCAACCATATTTATTAATGTGATTGTGCTCATATAAAAGTACACTTATATTGTTATTTGTATAAAATAATTCTTATATAAAAGAATTATTTGTGACCTATTTTTTTACATGAAAATAATTTTATATTAATATAATAATTTACATGGAATAATTTGCAAATATACATACAAAGTATAAATAATTATGACTCAACACCCTGACTGCAAATTTTTGTAGTTGAGGTGTCTCATATCCATGGAGAAACCACGACTGAGTAGGGGTGGCCTCTGGATGGTGCATATCTCGTAGTGCCCTAGCTGTAGTGAAAGCATGACCAGACCCTTGCCTATATGATATTGATTGTATTCGTATTTGATACTGTATCTCAGGATCATAATACGTCCTCTCCATGAAATTATAAAATCCCTCCATGATATCTCTATCCTTAGGAACATGAAAGTAATTAGGTGCTAGAATAATCCCTGTAGCATGTAATGGCATATGCAACATACACCACCTTTTTTCCATAATTCTCCATATTGGATTATATACTGAACTATTATTTTTACATATCAATGATATGTGTTCTCTTACCCTATCCATACCCTCATATACAAAACCCATACATGCAGCATTAGAATCCACCATCCTTAATATTTGTACAATAAGCTCACAAATAGAGATGATTTTTTTTGCACATGACAAAAACATTTCATTGAAGATAGCTTTCTCTATTAGTTTACCACCTTTTAACCTTGACAAGGAAGAGTTCACCCACTCTTCATTGCATACAAATGATCTTAATGCAGTTTTTTGCTCTACCACCTTTTGCAGTGCAATAAAATGGGTGGAAAATCTTGTGTCACCTGGTCTCAATAGATTCTTGGTTTTGTATTTTTTAAATATACTCAAACTCAATCAGTGGTTAAGAATGAATTTGACTAGTTTCCTTCCTTGAGATATATTTACCTGCACCCAACCTATTTTATCAATGTCATGAAGTGCTAGATCAATACAATGTGCTACACATGGTGTCCAAAACAACTTAGGGAAATGCTCCATTAATAGCTCACTAGCACGAAAACAATTGGATTCATTATCAGTGACAACTTGGACTATGTTGTCCTCTCCTATAGATAATATGGTGTCCTTTAGTATCTGAAATAAATGTTTAGAAGTCTTTCTTTTGTCCATACAATCAATAGTAGACAAATGGATCACTACCTGAGGACAACAAGCAAGTGTGTTCACAAGAGGTCTAGATTGGCGATCAGTCCAACCATCACTAACTAAAGTACACCTAGAAATAGTGTATGAATCCCTTATTGGTTTAAATCTTTCCTCTATTCTTTGTTTTCTCTTATCAATTCCTTTGCTCCTAAGACTTTCATAGCTGGGAAGAACATATGAGGGACCAAAATGGCTGATCTTTTTTAACATATCATGAAATAATGGCCTTTTGATAGTGTTGAAAGAGATATTACAACCAATGAAAAAATCATAAACTGCGTCATCTACCTCATTTCGCTCCAATGGCTTCCAAGCTTTCTCCAATGTTTGTTTTATTGGATCAACGTCTAGTAAATTAGGTTCTCTTTGTGATCCATATGGCATAGAAGATGATGTACATGCCACAAATGGTGGGAAAGAGCTTGTTGTTGAATTAATAACATTTTCTCTTCCCATGAGTGCATCTATTGTTCTTTTTTTATTGCTTCTTGGGCTACCTTTCCTTGCTTATGAGCATTTACTTCTTCACATAAACTTTTCTCCACATCTTTATCAATTTTAGTACATGCTGCCACTCCTCCACCAGTTCCACCCACAATGCCAAGCAAATGATCTCTTGCTCGAGTCACTGATGTCCCACAAGTATTACTGTGGAACTTGCAATAAATTTTTCCATCATTTTTTTCTTTCAAGATATTTCCATTTAGGAAGTTTCGATCTAGGTGCCATCAATGTCCTTTAGAGGGTCTCCAAGTATCCTGTTTGCATGAAAGAAAAAAATCATTCAAATTCAATGAACTATATTTGTACATATTTTGAAAAACTAAATTTTCAAACTATAGAGAATACAAAAGAGACAATGCATAGAAGCCTACTTATGATATTACTTATAATTCAATTAAAAACATGGCATTCTATGTGAAACTAAAACACATTAATTCCTAGGAATCTAGTAGAAAATTGCAAATATGGCCAGGAACAATTTCAAAACTATTACTAGAGTGATAATTGGATAGATACAAGGAAATTAGTATTTACGTGTCTATTAGCAACTATGACAAAATATTTGATCACAAATAACAAATAATAGTTTTCATTTAATTTCAATTTGCTATGTGTCCTATCTTATCCAAATTTATTAGACAATATGTGGTAGTGCCCAACCTTTTTGGTTGACTACGGAAAATGAGCCCCTCTATTTGAATTCCGCACCAATGATCCTTGTTTTGCAATGGAATGCAATCCAAGTAATCACTATAATCCAACCTAGTAATGGATATCATAAAAAAATCATGACAATAAAAACAAAAATGTGATTTAAATATATTTGCATTTTTTTAATATAAAACTTACAATTCCTTATATTTTTTTAATTCCAAAAGTGTTTAGTCGATGCATTGATCCAAAATTCTTTGTTGAAGAGAACAAATTCTTAATTCTAACTCTGTTTTGCTACTAATTTGACCAAGAATTTTTTATGGAAGGGAATAAGTTTTTAATTATAATTTATGAGTATACTTTGCTACTACATTAAGACATAATTCCATCTTAATTCTCATTACTTGAGAAGGTTTCCAAAAAAACAAGATTAGTTTGTAAACTAGTTTTATTGTAATTTTTAAAAAATAGAACTTACCTTCACTGTCATAATTTAAATTTAATATAGAAAAAATACAAGTGCAAACTTATAATTTTCTACCAAACTTTAATATAAAGTTGAATGTGTAAATTTAGTTTATTTTTTATATATATAACATGTAGCATGCAAATTTACTAAGCATACTAATCTTACTATACCGTTTGTAACTACATAATTTTTTACATGTTATTTATTATTTTATACATAAAATTTAAAATGTAAATTTACTTTCTGTTCTATTCACAAGTGTAAACTTACCTTTATTACTATTTTATAGCTTTTTCATGTAAATTTAATTATTATTCTAAGCAAAACTTACCTTTACTATCCTTTATTTTATTCAAAAGTGCACACTTACCTTATGTAACTAGAATTTCTTATTTTATATTTTTTTTTGTAATATAGAAGTTGTCATTTTTCTATACTTTTGTACAGGAGTTTTGGATTTGCACCTAAGTCTTTTCTATATATATATATATATATATATAGGATTTATCTTTTTCCAACTTTTCATTATTATAGAAGCTACTGTTTTTCTATTTCTTTTATTCACAAGCACAAACTTATTTTAGGTATTCTCATTTTATAATTTTTCATAATATAGAAGTTGTAGTTTTTCTATGCTTTTCTATAAAAGTTATGGATTTGCAAGTGCAACTAAGGTTTCCATTTTCTATTTTTTATTATTTTTTTAATATCGGATTTATCCTTTTTTTTATCTATTTTTTCATAAGTCTTATCCATTGTAAACTGAATTTTGCCATTTTATAATTTTTTGTAATATAGAAGTTACTGTTTTTCTAATTATTATTTTTTTTTATAAAAGCCATGGATTTGGAAGTTTAGCATTTTATAACTTTCATAATTTTTTCTAATATTGATTTATCTTTTTTCTATTTTTTTATAGGAGTTATCCATTTAGCACTTAAATTTGTCAGTTTATAATTTTTTCCAATATAAAAGTTATGGTTTTTGTTTTTCTTTTATAAGAGTTACCAATTTGCAAAGAATTTACTATTTTATAATTCTTTTTAAAATAGAAGTTATCTTTTTTTTTGCAATTTGTCACTATATAGAAATTACTAACTAGTTATCCATTTAACACTTAAATTTCTCCATTTATGATTTTTTCAAATATAGAAATTAGGTTTTTTGTTTTTTATAAAAGAGGTACCAATTTGCAACCAATTCATTATTTTATAATTTTTGTTAAGATAGAAATTATAATTTTTTAAATTGCTTATATAGAAATTACTAACTCACCTCTCATTTAAAACAATTATAGAAATTACTAACTCACCTCTCATTTAAAACAATTGAGTCACATGATGCCTCCTAAATATGTATAGTAGCTATTTATATTATTTAAAGTCAATGGCAATATTGATTCATTTTTAATTAAATTAATTATTTAATAAAATTTTACATTTTAGTATGAGCAATTTGTTTTTGATTATACCATATCATGTCTAGGAACAATTTTTAAATAACATATAATAAAATATAACATATCATGTCTGGGAACAATTTTTAAATAACATATAATAGAATATAGCATAAAAATTATTGTTTTTAATTTTATTTTTTATAAAAGTTATTGTTTATTTTTTTCCAATAATCTGATTAATACTCATATAAAAAAGTAACTGAATAAAAAATTATAAAAACAAAAAAAATTAGCATTAAAGCTAAAAGACCGCTGCATTATTTTTATAAAATTTCAATTCTCAAATTGCTACCAAGGCTACGTTATTTTATAAAAGGTAATTGAAAAACTCAATTTACTTACTCTATAATTTTATTCAGCAGCAATTTATCACGGTTACTATCCATAGTTACACAGAGCTAGAGCTAGACGTTCCTTGTTAGACCGATAGGCCTTCCTTTGAAACAAGCTTTCTTCGTCCTTTTCTTTCCGAGGTTGACACTTGGCGTCCTTCAGTGACGGAGTAAATCTGACATTTGTGCACAATTTGTTCCACCCGTATGATCTCTACTGACATCTGTGCACATTTCGTCATGGTCTTCCTCAGTCAGTTACTCGTCATGGCCTTCATCCTTCAGTTACGGGCGAAACATGGCGGAAAATGGCCTTCATTTATGTTATGGGCAGAGAGCTCCAGAACCATCGTCTTCATTGTTACAAGTAATCCATTCGCTTGTGCTCACCTTTGCTCTAATCCTAGTCCTTACCTCGATTTTGTGGAGTACGCTATCGATCCTCTTCAGCAGCTGCTGATGGCGACGAAGTTTTTTGGGAGATTCTGGAGCCTCGGATGAAGAGATAAGTTTTTTATTTGCAAGAAATTTCCAGTGGATGGGAAAATTCAGTTTCGCTTTATTGAAAATTTTAATTTACTTTTGACAGGAACACTGGATCAACAGCAGAAGCGGGAAGGCAAAGTAATAAGCCATAATCCCCAAAGACCAGAAATTGCTCCCTCTAATTACCGCCATCTCAACGTAATGTTCAGGGACAGCTGAGTTGGGCGTGCTGATCAGAAAACTCGCGTGAACGAAATAACGAACACACTGTACATAATATATGAAGGCTACCAGGAAAAAAATTAGCAGGCTCGCATATTTTAGGGTAGACGTCAAGGAATTCTGATTTCCGAAGAATATTTCAGTTACCAGACGGCTGGAGCTGATGCTGCTGTTGCTTTGTTTGGCGAAGGACAATACGGTGCCGATCACAAAACTGATCGTTAATGAGAGACTGGCCAGATAGACCGCAGCAGATATGTTGCTTGACACCACTATAAGAGCTATTGAGGTTTTATTCGGTACATCCTGCAATTGATTGTTGAAATCAAAACCCTAAAAAACAAGGAAAAAATAAACTATGTATCTTGGGAAAACATAAGAAAAATCAGTAATAATTGTCCTGATTATTACCATCATCATCTGTTGTACCCAGACTCGTTTGTTGGCATTTTCGAATCCTGTGACTGTAGTATTGGGGTACTTCTTGATTCTGTAGAGGAGATAGAGATGGTACGCCACCATGAAAAGAATACCTGTGGGAACCAGCACCAGGTCCAAATTTGCGGCTAGGTCGCTCCAAAACATTTTGTCGAAACCCTAACGAAAATCTAGCCCTTGATGGATCTAAACTCCTGGCGGGGCGAGTAAGTTTGTTGATTCTCACTTAATACCCATACAGAAATGGGCGAAATAAGCCCACCGGTCCTTGGTGAGGAAAATACTGCAATTTACTTGCAACTCCCTAATGAATTGAATTGGCTTAAAGGATCCTTTAAGAAGAAATGGAGTGGCATCAGGACTCAGCTCAATTGTTCCATAATATGATGAAAGTCAAAGTGGGATCGTCGATTTAAAAATTGGATGCCGAGACAAAGTTCGAATCCGCTGAATTTAAAAATCGCATGCCACACGTAATGGAATCCAATGATTTAAAAAAATATGGATGTCAGACAAAAATGAGATGCGTAAGTCGTATCTGTTACGTCGGAAGATAATCATATTTTAGAGTAAATTCACAATCATTTTGAAATAAAATATAATTGGGATGCCAAGGACGACTCTGGCATTCTCTCGCCCTTTAACTTCACTCGCAGGTGACAGAAAATAATGCTTGGAGATAATGATTTTTTAACTATTGAGCTTCTGAGAACATGCTTATCTCTAGATGTAATCAATATTAAGGTACCTGGGTGGAGATCATGAATTTGAAGAGGCAGAAGTGCATCAACCTGATTCACATCGTCAACGTCATCCAAGATTACCAAGGCGTTGGAAGATTTGAGAGGTCTATGAGCATCCCTTTACCTTCATCAACGCTGTCTACTGGTTGATCCAATCCAGTCAAGCTATTAAGAAGCTTTCTCTGCAACACATTTAAAGAACCTTTGGCAGCATGATCTCTCATGTCAAATAAGAAGCAGGATGTTTCATAATCTGAATTCTTGCGATTGAAGAATTCTTTTACGTTGTTTTTCCTGCGCCACCTAACCCCACGATCCCCAAGACCCCAGGTTCCCTGCTCTGCCCCAGTTGCTGCAACAGCACTGTATCTTCAAAATGTTTGACCATGTCATCTAAACCTGTTGGATATTTTGCAACGTACAAGTCTCGCTTTTTCACCATTTTGGACACAGACGTTCTACCACATTAGCTCGTCGGTTATTCAGAAAGAAAATAAATAGAAGCAATGCTAGGCAAACCTGCATGGTCTGACCATCGTGGCGTTACCTTGGAAAAGTGATCATTCATGGCAATTGAAAGCAGGTCCAAATGGTGGCCTCGCTCTCTCAATCATATTTATAAGCCACGTCCAATGAATCAACCCTGGAATAGGTTGCGTCGTCGCACAACATAGAAAAGGGACCATCTGTGGTAATGGAAGGCAGCTCCAAATGATGGCCCTTCGCTGGGAAGGCTGCATGGTGTTACCATCGTGGCACTGCCAGAGAAGGCATCAATCGTGGCACCTGGGGGTGGGCAGCCCCAAATAGTGGCCACGCAAACCTTACTGAATATTTTTATTATTTCTTATTTTAAACTTTTTTAATTTAGTGAAATGAGTAAAAAGAACACGAATATACTGTCACATCATAAGTTCAAAATTGGCAATATAGTTCTATTTAATAAAAAAATTCCTGACATTAACAGTAGATGAAACATACAATACCGCTGACTAATTTACTTACAAAGTCACTTTAATGCCATGCTTTCAGATTTTCCAGGTTACTAATGCTATACTTTCAGATTCTGATCAATAATCCCCTTCTTGTCCACCTATGGCTTTACATGCAATACCATCCTAAAGCGTTATCCTGTAGGTACACTTCAGTAAGTTTCATATGTGGCCTGTTTTGTGCCCTGGCTCACAACCTCTTGTTTCCAGTCTACTTATACTATTACACAACACTAGATATACTTGCACTGATATGCCCATTGATGGTACCTTCTTCAGCGATCTGTGGTCACAGCTTGTAGCAGCTTTAATTTTATTTCAAATGTCTTGACATTCTAACATGTTTGTTTGTCCTTTGCAGATTTGCTTGTCCAGTGTGCTCCAAATCTGTCTGTGATATGCCTAAATTGTGGGAGAAACTTGACCGAGAGGTAGATGAACATCTTGAAGTCAACTTGCAATGGGTTGTATAAAGAGTAGCTTATTATATGTGTTCTTGCTAATTTTGATTTCTCATATTTCTGAAATTTTCTTTCTTCCAATGGCAATTGATTTTTTAAGCTTCTTGAGTGGATACTGATATTTTTTTTTGTCATGTTGGTTGCTTTGACTCCAATGCCTGAAGCTTACAAGAACAAAATGGTAAGTTGTCTGATGTTAATGTGGTATAATTTGGAGGCATATTTTAGAGCCCATTAGTAGCGTGAGAGAAAATACCTCACCACTTTCTCGTCGGTCATTTGAGCAGGTTTGGATCTTATGCAATGGTAATGCTATGAGCATTCTATCGTTATTCATATGATTACTGTAAATGCATGGTTCTGATTTCCAACTATTTAATTTAATTATCTTTCCTTCTTCTTAACGAGTAACCCTCTGAATACTTACTACAGTAAATAGATTTCGGTAATTAGACCTCGGCATCTTGCTGTAGCTTGCCGCTACCAGGTGGTGTCCACCTGTGCATATTGCCCGGACCGCAACTTATCTACTGTTGAGGTCATATGCTTATACTATGTCATGACTCTTTTCTTTACGCATTACTAAATGGTTTACCTGAACGGGTTAGCGAGACTATCGCTGTCAGGATATGTCTATTAATTGTTAATAGTACCTATGCGAGTTGTATCATTTGATAATTCTTTGGTTTATATATTGCTATCTGTTTGTATCCATCACTTACAGTCTTCCGCCTGGTAATACGAGGGTTTCTGTTC
This sequence comes from Pinus taeda, assembly GCA_000404065.3. Lineage (NCBI taxonomy): Eukaryota > Viridiplantae > Streptophyta > Pinopsida > Pinales > Pinaceae > Pinus > Pinus taeda. The sequence goes on along the minus strand of APFE030813152.1, from coordinate 11,808 downwards.
AGATTCACCCGACAGTTAACCGTTTCAATTATTTTGATGCTCTGCCTCTAATACAGAGATGGGTTATCTGCCTTCTTGCTGTATATTAAATACTTTCAGATAAACTTTGTTCTATTGATTTCTAAATCTTATTACTGTTCTTTTCATGAACCACAGTCTGCATGATTGTTTATCTAATTCTGTCTTTTATATAGAATGTTGTACAGGATTAAATCTACACAATCTTTAGTTATCTATTTTTCTTGCTTATGATTCACATTAGTATAAAGACAGAGTATAATGTACAGGTTCTATGTAGACTTTCCATACCGGTCTCTCTCTTCCTTTTTACATATCTGATCTACAGAGTGACCTAAATGACAGTAATACCTTTAATAAATTCAGGTACTGCCTCACATTATAATCACGATTAAAATAATCATAAACAAACTACTACTACTGTCATCGATATCTAATCTTCAGGTCTTATAAATCAAAATACTTACCTGTATCTCTGTTGCTTCTTTCCGCCCTTCTACCACCTGTGGAAGGCTATTTGATGCTTGATATCCTCCCAGCCACGAGACCAGTCGTCTGCACTGCGTCTCTCCCCCAAGCGATCCCTTGCTGGCCACAGCCTCTGCAATGGGGAGCACAATTGTGCCTGTGCTATCTGGTCCTCACCAGACGTAGCACCACTTTCTTTGCTCAGTGCCCTTCTTTCCTTTATTTTCCTGTTTGTTCAAAAAACAACCTAGGTCTTTTCTCCTTTCCCCTTTTCTAAGGAGAAGAGAAACAGTTAGGGTCTTTCCCTAGTGTACTGGCAACTGTTTTTCCTTTCATTCTCATGCATAAAGAGAGAAAATAACTTTCCACATGAAATTATCATGCACACAGGGTAAATAAGTAATTTATTTACGTAAAATATTTGGTCATTACACATATCATGTCTGGGAACAATTTTTAAATAACATATAATAAAATATAACATAAAAATTATTGTTTTTAATTTTATTTTTTATAAACGTTATTGTTTATTTTTTTCCAATAATCTGATTAATACTCATATAAAAAAGTAACTGAATAAAAAATTATAAAAACAAAAAAAATTAGCATTAAAGCTAAAAGACCGCTGCATTATTTTTATAAAATTTCAATTCTCAAATTGCTACCAAGGCTACGTTATTTTATAAAAGTTAATTGAAAAACTCAATTTACTTACTCTATAATTTTATTCAGCAGCAATTTATCACGGTTACTATCCATAGTTACACAGAGCTAGACGTTCCTTGTTCTACACAACCACACCGTTCGTCAACTCAGCATGAGCAGCACAGTTGACGCTGGAGATACGGTGATAGAAAGTTTGGACCAAAATCAATCACCGCTGACTTGTACCTAATTGGAAACTGACGAATTATTCGCATACCGAATCGAATCAGCGAATTTCAGAAATTTTTTTGCCGGTACGGCCGAAATTGGTAACTATGTTTTATATACGTTATTAATCTACTAATTCCAATTCTATGGCCCGAGCCCACCGTCCCCACCGAAATGACTTGGTTAGCGTTCCCTCTGCGGGCAAGGTGAGAGTAGGCATGAAGGCTCATGATGAAATCTGTCACCACCCCTTGTCCGTTAAAAAGCCATGGATCTTTATTGGTACATCTTACCTATAATTTCATCAATATGTATTTGTCACACCAAGTTTGAAATTCATCGATAAACTTAAGATTGAAAAACCAACTGATGAACTATAGATTTATGTTATAAAGTCCAGAGTCCAACCATGCCTGCCAACTTCCAGAGGATTGTGCCGAAAGTAGCGCTTATTAATTGGTCCCTCCCCTCCACTTGTTGGCGCACGAAGCCGTAATATAAATTTCCGTGCCATGGCCGATACCCATTGCACACAGTGTGAGGACTAGGCAATATAACTTGGCAAAACAAAGTAATTTTGTTATGGGCAGTCGTCTGTGCAGTGGGTTGAAGAACCTGCTATGCAGATCTTCTCGTGAAGACAGATCGATAAAATTGATTACAGTCGATGGGAAAGTTATGAGATTCAAGCGCCCTGTTTACGTTAAAGAAATCGTTGAAGAGTATCCCCACCATGGGATATTTGATGCGGGCAGTGTAAAATGCTGGGGAACAAATGTTGTCACCCGTCCTCTGGATCACAACTCAGAGCTTCAAGCAGGGCAGCTCTATTATCTTATCCCACTTTCTTCTTCTGCGGGCTCTGGATCACTTGAAGAATTGAAACAGATTTATTCACATCCAGCCACTGTTTCTGCTTCCTCAATAGATGGAAGCCATGACTCTGGACTTTATAACCAGCCGAGATACATGACAAGGGTGTAAAGTAGAAGGCTACGAACAGAGCTGTAAGAGCATGTGACAGCCATTGAAGTAAATATAAGACAAGTGAAAAATCTTCGAAATGCTTAGAGGGAGAATATATTGATTGACTGAGAGAAACCTGTGATGGTTGACAACAAAATGTAGGAGAGTATTTATAGGTAAAAAACCCTTAACTGAAGCGAAAGTCAAATTCTATGGATAAAATGCGACGACATGGAACTCCACTTACGCTCGTTTACCTTCCAGACATGGTAATCTCCAGGCGTTTTTATATTGAAAGCCGTCAAATATTTGCAGAAAACCGCAAGCGTTTTTATAATTCTCAGGGTAATCCCCAAAGAATTTTATAATTTTACATGGAAGTCGTGGAACTTTTGAAGGTGTCAAAACTGTTTTTTTCAGTGTTTTAGTTTAGTTTTATTTAGTCCGATTTAAATCGAGTTTAACTCCACCCATTTATTACTCATATTTTCAATATAATTCTATTTAAGTATTAAAATCATGTTTTTAATGTAATTTTAATTTTATTTAAGTGATTTTTAATATTTAAAGAGCAAGTCCTTTTCTCCATAGTTTTGTTCCTTTCAATTTTCGTTATAGTATCAAAGCTTAGATTTTGTAAAACTCTTTGACAGAGAAGAAGAGATCAGCTTAGTTTGAAAGCAGCAAGGTAAGTGAAGTGAGAGAAGCAGAGATAAAGCGTAGGATTTTTTGAAAGAGCAACAAAAATTTGAAGAAACTTGCGAAGAAACCGAAGGGAATGAGCATGTTCTGAAGAAAAAGGTTGAGGTTGAGATTTTTTTCCATAGAAAAGTTAATCCATAACGCAGCCCAGAAATTTAATAGAAGCGTTAGGCGTTTTTTAAAAGTCTGCATGACCTATTTGTGGTAAGTCGTGAAGGTTAAAAATTTTGCACTAAAAGTCAAGTCAATGCACGAACAATCAAAGCCCGAAGGTAAAGTGAAGTGGTGCATTTGAGTTAAATCAAAAGAATTGAATAATTATTTGAGATCTTTTCCCAAGTGAAAGAGCGAAGATTTTTTTGTTTCTTAAAAAAATATGGAAGTTATTAAAGTCTAAAAAGTATTAGACAAGTAGTGTTCAAATTATGTGTAGAAATGGGACAAGCTCAGAGGTTAAGAAGGTCAAAGCGACAACAAGTGATGTTGGATATCTGTTTAGATTTGGAAGTGAAAAGGAAAAATGATGCCTTTGCATTGAAATGCATAAAAGAATCTGTCGATGATAGCATTATTCCCTTGATTTTAGAAGTTAAGACAACTAAGGAGGTCTGGGATACCCTTGAGAGGAGTTTTGGTGTAAAGGGGAGCATTGATGTTGAAGGTGGATCTACAGCAACAGATCTACAAAAAGATGAATCCCACTATGCTCAGTCACAAGTGGATGATGAGTGAAGAATTTGCAGGAGTAGAAAAGGAGCACGAAGATGCTCGTGAACCCCATCGTGCACAACCACAAGTGGATGAAAATTTGGTGATTCCAACAACGGAGCTTGTTGACGAAATTATAATAAATCCAGCAACAAAGCTTTTTGAAGACAATTTGGTGAATCCAACAATAGAGCTTGTTGAAGATAATTTGGTGAAGCCAACAACAGAGCCTGCTGATGAAATTTTGGTGAATCCAGCAAAAGAGCTTACTTGACAATGAAACTGCCATTGGAGGAGTCGATACTATGGTGAATCTAACAAAAAATATTTCTAATGTAAAATTTGATGAAGAATTGTTGGCTAATGATGAATGGTTGTAGGTGATGTAGCAAAAACATCATATAGACATGATGTTATTCAATGTGAAAAACCCAATCGAGTCAGTGGAAGACAACCTTTTTGCAGCAACACAGATTAGTAAAGAAGTCGAAGAGACAAAGATAGAAACTGAGGAAGAGGCAAAGAAAGAATCCCACAAAAAGAAAATAAAGACAAAGGAAGAAGCAGAGCTGGAAGTGCAACAGAAGGAAGCTCTCATTGCAAAGAAGAAGGAACAAAACCAATGTGGTTCTACAAATATTTTTAATTCCAATGTTGATTTTCAGTGTGCAAGTAAACAAAATGATTATGAAGAAGAATTAAATTTCCTTGAAGCATGGCTTGCAACACCATGCCTTGAGAAAGTCTGCAGAGTAGTTGCAGAAATGAACCTTCAAGACAACATTGATGATGAACAAATTAATGAAATTTTTAGGTATTGGAGTTTTGAAGAGATGAAGTTATATTATGGTCTGATGTTGCAGCAGATTGATGATGAAAAGCGCACTACAAAAGATAATATGTGGCAGCAGTCCACATACAACTCATTTTTTGAAGAAGTCCGGGATATTCTCAGACACCCTAGAAAAATGGAAGACTTGCACTTCCAAATGAAGAAACTGAGGTTTGAGGGATACAACAAAGAGAAAAAGTTGAAACAATTTAGAGGCTATAGGATCTGGAAAAGGAGAAGAAGAAAAGTTGAAATCAATTTTTAAATTGTAAATCTAGCTAAGACACAGACCAACAAGTATCTTAATTGAGTATTTTATGTGGCTGTAATTAAGGGGGAGTGTTGGAGAATCTAATCCCAACCACCTGATAGGTGTCAAAACCATCCCTCCAAGTGTCCTAGTTCAGTTTCACTTAGTCCATTAAGTCGAGTTTAACTCTAGTAATTTATTACTGATGTTTCCAATGTAATCTTATTTACGTGATTTGTAATACTAAAAAGAGCAAGTTCTCTGCTCCATAGTTTTGTTCCCTTCAATTTTTGTCATTGAAATCAACTCGGGGTACTTTAACACTATTTTTTATTAATATAGATCCACATACACAATAACAAACTATATAGGTGTTGGACACTACATATAAATATAGACACCAAATTTCGGTATCTATGTGACACTAAGAGGCTCGACAACATTAGTGAACTCCCCAAGCTTGAATCTCTACAAGTTAGGTTTCCATATAAAAATGGCTGCGTATTTATGGAACAATCATCTCATTCCGGATTTACACACTTGGAATGTGGAAAGAAATGTGTTGAGCCACTGAGTTGCGTGGTAGGCGGTAACACCTTTAGTGGACACGATCAAAACCACGAGGAGTGGATGATGGCCGCCAATGTAATAGTAGCCAACGAGAGGCTAGTTTCAATTTACAACTTCGACAATGTTCTCCTTTATGATATAATGTCCAATTAATATTTGCTAAACCACTAACTACACCATGTGCGTTTTTGGTTGCTAGTTAGTGTAATCATGGCATGTACAATTTGCTAAGTAAACGACGTTGTTTAATCAACATAGGTTTTGGAGTTTTTGGTTTAAATTTGTAATTGTTTTTATCACATCTTTATTTTTGTTATTTAAATTAGGTTTTAACTATATTTTTTGTGCAGATAAGAAAAAATGTTGATTTTATTATATAGACAGTGACATCAGTACATTTAGTTCCATGTGGATGCGTCATATGAGATGTATATTGTCTCTCAATATATCAGTAGCCCAAGGGAAATGTCAAAATAGTTGTTGTCCAGAGAGAGTACATACCATGTCTCCATAATAAAAGCCTTAGCCAAAATAAAAAACATTCCATGTCTCCATAATAAAAGTCGGAGCCAAAACAAAAAACAGGGGAGTACATATATCAAAATCTCCATATAGTCCAAATGTATGAGGAAACCATGTGCCCATTGTGCAGAAACAAAAACAGTCGAGACAAAGGTCAAGGAAATCCTGCATCTATCGAGCATCCATCCACCTCAGAGTGATACGAAACCCCCTCGAGTGAGTTGAGGAGACCTTTCTTAGATAAAGAATCCTCAGCAATGTTGTGTTCTCTATGTGAGCGTTGAATAGAGACGCCCAGTAGTGTGTCCCTCAAGTTCTTGAGGTGCCTAAACCAGTCCTAAAGGTGTGGATGTGAAATGTGAGAGGATCCCAAGATATGATTGATGATGGCTTGGAAGTCTCCGTATATATTGAAAGACATGAACCAACTCCCACATTTGAATAAGGGCTACAAAGTAGCTATAGCTACTTTGGTTTAGTTTAAATATAGTTAAATTAGAGTAAAAACAATAAAAACAAATAAATATATATTAATAAAATTCACAATTACAATAGAAAGATAATTCATGATTGCATTATTTTTGGCCAGGCAAAGATAATAAGAACTCCATTTGTAGATGGTTTTCTTTATAAATTTTATTATCATATTTTTTCATGTTAATCTATTATTTATATAGATTTGAATGGAAAATTTATTTTTTCGACAAAAGGTACAACTACCTCTTCTAGAAACACTCTCATGGGAAAAAAATTGATGTGTGGTGTTCTATTAAAATATAGTTAAATTAACTTAGTTTAAATATAGTTCAATTAAAATATATGTTAAGTGAGTGGTGGAAAATTGGGTCTACCTCCAAATGTGAGACAAATATCACCTAGTTGGTGACTAAGGGAGCTTGAAGTACTCCAACAAATACATGGTTTTGAATTAACCTTTCTAACTTCAATTGAATGTGTATATATGGTTTTATTATATTAAATAATTAGATAAATGTTGTTTAGATAGTGGTTAAATAAATTTTATATGTGAAATAATTGAACACGTTGGATTTAAAAACTATTCTATAATGTTATTCCACATTACACATTGATTGAGACTAGGCCATGTTGTACGTACTAGATTATAATTCAAATCAATGGAGTAAGGCTCCCCTTTCAAATTCTAGTTTATGGTTATGATATATTTAATTTTGTTGTTTATCTATTCTATAAAATGACTATTCTTTGATTGGATAAGTTATTTCACATATTGGTTATAATGATATTATTAGAGATAATGGTTATCAATTAACTCTTTATATGGTGATTTTGGTATGGCGATCAATGATCTATAATATTTATTGTTTGTTGAGGATGTGTTTCAGGATGGACATTGATCATGTTAGCTATATTAATTAAATCCATATAAAACCATTAATGCTTGGGTATAACATGGGCGAAACATCTCCCATCAAGGGGATTGAAAATGCTAGCACCTAGATAACAATGAACCTCTTATTCGACACCGATTTGGATCTAGGTCTCAAATTGATAAAAGAAATGGTTTCATCCTGGGATATTATCATGAATTTGATATGTTTTTGAAGTATTATTTTCATGTTAACCTAGCACTATGTGGAGCATCATTAGTTTACAAAAATAAACCTATTTTTGACTCAATATGCCAAGGTTGTCAATGTGCATTATTCGATGATTACCATGACAACTATGATGTCATCTCAGTATAATCGCTAGTGGTGTTTTTTGACTAGATGAGTAGAGTAGGGAATTAGCATTCTTGACTAGCCTGGAAAGTAAGGAGAGGGATTTAGTGAAATGTTTAGAACCTAATTGTATTGTATATAACCAATCTTGAAGTTGTAAGAGTTTTTTATTTTGATGTAGAAATCATAATAGAAGTATACATCACAGAATTTGCAACTAAATTTAGCCATTATTTTTCACAAGTATAGGAGGAGTTCAAGAAGGGCGCTTTTGTAAGGATGGTAAAATAAATTGTAAACTATGGAAAGATGGTTTTGGATAAATAAGAGTATATTATTTTTAATGCACCAATCATGGCAGCATAAGAAATTGTGCTTGGTAGTAATCTACAATGAATCCAAAGGAATAAATAGTTGAATTCAAATAGTAGAGTGGAGGAGGCATAAGATCAAGGAAGAGAAGAGAAGTATAAGATGTGAGGTGAAATATTTGAAAAGTGGTGGAAGGACAAGGTATGGGAGATTCTTTTAGAAAGATGAAGTGGTGAGTAGAGTTAATGAATAGAAGGGAAGGAATAAAGCATGACTAGACAAGTTGATTACATTGAAAAGGGGCTAGAAATCTAACCAATGGTTGAGAGAAATTTTCTTGGAAGTTGAAAGAATTTTGTGGAGGAAGCATTAGAGGAACCACAATATGAGCATCAATGTGATATAGATCATTTATATTATATATATTTCATCAATAAGATACCTCTAAAACATTTATTGATTAGTCAATAGAAGAAGCCAAGGAACCACAATAGGAGCATGAAAGTGATATAGATCATTTATATTATATATATTTCATCAATAAGATACCTCTAAAGCATTTATTGGTTAGTCAATATAAGAAGCCATGGGCATGGTTACATATATATTTTAATTTTCTTCATTTTTTTCCTCTTATTTGGTAAAAGGGAACAAAAATGAGAAAGTTAAGAAACATAATAGATGGAAGGCAAATAATTTTCAACATTAAATGCCAGCTAGTAAATACTGATCCCCTTGTCCATTGAGCTATATCACAAGAACAAGCTACAATAATTTCTACTACTTTGCTTTATTGTAAGCAACAATAAGCTCTTAAAAGAACATGCATATATTATTCCATAACCTAACAATAAGTTTCTAGGAAAGATGAATAATTTTTTTAAAGATACAATATTATTTTATTAAGTAAACACAAACTTATCATATCTATGACAATGATGTTTATCACCACCTCTTTTCATTTCACTTCCAATAGTATAAACTTAATTCTAACATTACATCCCTACATCTTGTATTTTACAATCACATCCATATATTATTCCATAACCTAACTATAAGTTTCTAGGAAAGGTGGATAACTGTTTTAAAGATACACTATTATTTTATTAAGTAAAGACAAACTTATTATATTTATGACAATGATATTTATAACCACCTCTTTTCATTTTGTTTCCACTAGTATAAACTTAATTCTAACGTTATGTCCCAACATCTTGTATTTTTTTCCGAAGGTGGCAAAACCTATCAAACTTAGGTGTCAAACCAACAGTGAGGACAGCCATCTCTGGCTGCTATCCGCGAATGTTGGATTTGACTCATCACCGTTATCAAGGAAAACATCTTGAATTTTATTTCCAAAACCATTTGGATAATAAAATTAAACACTAAATTGTATATCAATAATTACTTATAAAAAATAAAGTTAAATAATAATAAATAATTTAGTATTATAAATGATCTATTCATTCATGGATTTAACATGCATATTTATGATTTTAACCAATTTAAACAAATAATTATTAAAAAGTAGTTAAGATACTTATTTATTGTTTTCTTTAAAAAATTAATGTTTAAAAATAAAATCAATATTTAATATTCAAAGTTAATTAAATAAATTTTTACTTTGAAGTATTCATTTGACTTTTACAAAATGTCCTCTTAGAAGATTAGTGAGAGTGAATGAGAAATCAACTCAAAAAGAAATGACAAAATTCACCAATGCATACATTATGACTCTAAACGTTTCTCATTTATATAATATATATATATTAATTATTTTTCAAACAAAATAAAAACTCGGTTCCCTTTATAAACCAAACTTTTATAAAAAGGCATTTATAGGGCTTGTTTCCGAATTAATAATCATGGTTAGTATACAATTACATGCCGATGGTGATGGAAGGAAATAAAGTTTATATCAATTTTGTCCCACCTTTTTGCCATCTAAACCCCATGATGTATGATATACACTTTCGCAACTTTATTAAAGCGATCCTTTTAACAAAAAGACAACTTTATTAAAGCCATCATTTTATCCAAAAGTTATAAATAACTATTACAATGACAATGTATTCTTCATTAAATTTTCCATGGTGTTTTGAAATTTATATGAAGGGAAATTGTTAAACATAATTTCTATAAATGTTTGGGCATCTTTAGTCTTCCATGAATATCACATGTAAATATAATATTTTCTCTCAATATGACCGATGTACAAAGATGTTTAGGTATCATTACAATTGTCAGAAAAAATTAGACTATGAAAAATCGAGCCCTTTTAAGCAGCGTCATGAGATGGTTTACATGGCTCTGGTGTGAGATTTTTTTCCATCTCTTTGATGTCTTCCATGGCATGCAATTGTCTAATACGAATGTTTTATACTTAGAATCACAAATCGATGGCTCTGGCGAGTCTCACGTGCCATATGTTGTCAAGCTCACTTTGTGTGGTACAATTATCATATATAGTTAAATGTAAGATATTGCAATTATTTAAAACATTAAAAATGCTAAATGGTTTGGTTTATATTTTAAAAATGTGAATGGGATTTGACTTATATCTTAATATTAGAAACTTATTAATAATAAAAATAAAAATTATGTACACTACAAAAATAACCTTCCATGTATGTGTCTGGTCGTGTTTATGTTAAAGAATATAGAATGGAATCCGAAATTATAATGTTTTACTTTCCCAAACAATCGACTTGAAACTTAGGATTATCACTGTCAAAAAAATTAATGGTAAGCAATAAAGTCGGAATTTATGTACGATTTTACAACCATATTTATGTATGACACCTTTCAAAAAAAGTATTCAAAAAATATTTTGCATGTTCCTATTTGTTGCAGATATACCTACGAAACCTTTTTGCATCAAATGCCTACTAATTTTGCCATATAAATGATTTTAGGAATCCTTGTGTAAATTGCAATCAAAATATAAAGAAAATGTTGGAACTACTACACCTACATGCAGACTCTCAGTTAGAGCATGCAACCACATGCAACTGCATGCAGACTCTTAGTTAGAGCATGCAACTACATGCAACTGCATGCAGACTCTTAGTTAGAGCATGCAACTACATGCAACTACTACACATCTACATGCAGACTCTTAGTTAGAGCATGGGATTGCATGCAAGATTCCTTTTGCATGATTTACTCCTTGATTTGCTCCTTCTTTAACTTCGCAACTGACTAGTTATCTCCAGAACTTGTTGTAGGTGTTGAGTCTTCTCATTGATCACCACTATATTTCATTACCTTGGGATCTTCACCCAGTAATGCTATCTCATGAGCATTGTAACATATTTTCTAATGAATCATTCTTTTCTTCTTTCGATTTTCTTTTAATGTTTTTGCTCCGCGAAGCTGTGTGTTCAACCTTTACTAGCTAGATTCATCTGTGCAAGTTTTCTAACATATTTACATGGTATCAGAGCCCACAAGTTGCTAGATAAAAGGCGCACCAGTACTTTATTTTGCAGGTATTACAGCTCGGAGATCGAAGATTTACAGAAAAATGGAGTTTCCCAAAGCATCGATCCTAACACCATACAACTATCACGAATGGAAGGACGAAATGGCTCGATACCTTCGTCAAAAAGGGTTGTACAGGATTACCATGCCTACAGAAGTGGAACCCACTTCAGCCATAGAGAAATCCAAGTATCTCAACCGTATGGATGAGGCCCACGGATCCATATGCATGTGCATCTCTCCAGAGTTGCAGTTTCAACTATCTGCTTGCAATACTCCCAATTAGATTTGGAAAAAGGTTGAAGATCTCTATGGGAAACAAGATGAGATGAAAGGACATATGCTCGAAGTGGAGCTGCTATCATTGGATCCACGGAACTATGATAGAATTCAAGACTTCT
>APFE030813150.1:161462-174542 GCA_000404065.3 Pinus taeda | reverse complement strand
CAATAAATAGGCCTTCGAGCCTCATTGTAACACAGTTTAGAGGCATGTAGCTGCCACATCTCTTCTCAGAGATAAGCTGCCATCACCCTAGCTGGTTTATTTCCATTTCCGTTTGTAAGCATATTTCAGTATTTTACATTAATGAAATGAAGTATTATTTCCGCTACATCTTTGTGTTTATGGTTAGCTCTGTAATTTGTTGTGTTCTTGTTTAAATCTGGATCATGTTTGGTTTGCCAACAAAATAAAGTTGAGACAATTAAAACCTCGGGTCTATTACAACTTTAGCCTCTTCAAGTCAGCATTGGGGAGAGGTCTTAATGAATTTTATCACAGGTTTACCTAAGTCTGAAGAAAAAAGTGTCATCATGGTGGTAGTTGATAGACTTACAAAGTATACAAACTTTTGTGCATTGTCTCATCCCTTTAAAGCTAGTACAATTGCTATTTCATTTATGGAAACAATTCAAAAGCTACATGGAAACCCGAAGATTATTGTAAGTGACATAGATCCCATTTTCATTAGAAATTTTTGGATGAAATTATTTTCTTGTCTTGGTACTCAATTAGCTCACAACTCATCTTATCATCCTCAATTTGATGGGAACACTGAGATAGTGAAGAAATGTTTGGAAGGATATCTTAGTTGCTTTGTATTTGGTAAACAAACACAATGGGTCAAGTGGTTACCTCTTGTTGAATGGTGGTATAACACTTTATTCCATATTGTAGCAAAAATGACCCCATTTATGACACTTTATGGATATCATCCACCATCCATCACATCATCTTTAGGAGAAAATTCTAAGGTTCAAGTAGTGGAAGATCACATCGAGCAGTTTTCCAACTTTTAAAGGATAACCTCACTTTGGTGCAGAATTGAATGAAACAACATGCAGATTAGCATCACAGTGAAATAAGTTTTGATGTAGGCAATTGGGTAATTTTACGATTACAATCATACAAACAAATGTCCCTCAAGTAAGATAAGAATGATAACAAATTATCACCAAAGTACTATGGTCCTTACAAGGTGTTGCAAATGATCAATACTATGGCATACAAATTGGAGCTGCGTGCATCTTCCCTAGTACACCCAGTTTTCCATGTTTCATGCTTAAAGAAAGTTATTGGTGACAAGATCCTAGTTCAAACAGTGTTGTCAGATTTTGACAAAGAAGGAAAAATCATATTTTAGCCTGAAGCAGTAATGGAAACAAGAACCCGACAACTACATAATTGATTAATTTCAGAGTATTTCATTAAGTGAAAGAAATTACCCACTGAATATTCCACATGGGAAGATGAAAATTTTATACAGAAGCATCCAAAACTACCCAAGCATTAAGGAGAACACTTTTTTGAAGAAGAGGGGCATGACAGGTCCCTTTAATACTACTGTATCCCCCTTATTGTTATTGTTAGTGTAGCCTCCTATTGTTATTGTTAGTGTAGCCTCCTATTGTTATTGTTGTGCCCTTACACATTATTATTGTTATGTAGACTTTGATTATATTGTGACCCCTTAGACTCCTATATATACCAAGGAGATCTTATCATTTGTATCATCCAATAATTGTTCATTTATGTAATGTAAAGGAGGTCCCCCAGCTCCCACTCCCCCGAAAAGGCTATTTAGTCGTTGATTTATTTTTTCTTCTATTTTATGGAGTCCCCAAGAATATTGAGTTTCCTAATGCAACGATTCTTAGAAATGTTCAGTCTTTTCCAAAGTACTAGGAAATTTTCCTTATTATTAGTGGTTGTGCCTAATCCCCATATATATTTGATTTCTTCTTACTCTTCGGAAGAATGTATCACCCCTCCCGCTCCTACCACCCCAAATATCTCTCTCAATTTTTATGAAAAAGAGAAATTGTTATATTACCATTAGTGTGGGTTTTGTATAATAATTTTTAATTTTAATTTTTACAATTAGTTAACCAAAAAAAAGAGGGGAAAAAAAACAAAACCAAGATTTCAAATTTTTGAAATCCTATTATTGAAAATGTTCTTTTTATAGGATGGAAATATTATTGAAATAGAAAAAAAAAATTAGAGTGCAATGTTTGTAAAATTCACATTTCTTTATTTTCATTATTTAAAAAAATTTTTCAAATAAGATGTTGTTTTTAAGTTTTTGGAGTACAAAAGACGTGAGTGAAATAGTGGATTTGATTGAATGAGATTTTGTTTATTCTTTTACTCCACCTTCTACATCTTGAAATTTCTTTGGTGTAAAATAGACCTTCCTCATTATTTGGTTTCATTTGGAGTTGCTACACTAAAATGGGATAAGGTTGGGGAGATTATTTACTTAAATCATATTTTATTAAAATGGAAGGTGTAATTATGATGATTAAAAGAAAGATAAATATGAAGTTATTTCAGTTGTTGAAAGATAAATATGAAGAAGAATCACACATCCATATAACCATATGCACAACAAATTAATATACAAAAATTAAACCAGCAACACACAAAAGACAAATTGGCGAAAAAGGCAAAGAGCCATCATGTGGTCTATCATGTTCATGTAATTCTCTTTTATTCAAATAATTTAATAATACATTTAAATACATAAGCAAGTGGACTTAAGATAGTGCATCTATCTTAGATTCACTTGGTTGAGACATTTTATCAACTTACACACTAATTTATGAGAGTTAGTTAGAGAGAATCTCTCATCCAAAACTAGACTCTTTAGTTTGAGGAATTCTCGTGATTTTATTAATTAATTTAATATTTAAATTTATTAATATTTAAGAGAGTAAGGATAAACTCATTAGTTTATTTGAACTAAATTAATATGAACAAATATATCAAATATTAAATGAATTCAATATTTATCAATATAGAAACCATAAAATAAAGCAATATTATTATTAAGAAAGTGATTATTTACTAATTTGTTATTATCTTTTTCACTTTACATGATTTCATTTTTTTTTTTAAGAATTGTATCCACTAATTAAATTGAAAAATTCAATAGTTAAAAGCTTAATTTACATGGTGTAATTTTTGAAACCTTCCAAAAATTTCACTTTCTGCAAATTTTTTTTATCGATTTAATTAAATTGAGCAATCTACTTGTCAAAAGTTTAATTTACAAGGTCTAATCTCTATAATTCCTACATTTAAAAAAAAAATGAAGTTCTGTTGTTATGAAGATAATTTAAAATCTGTAGATCATTTTCAATAATATTGTTTAATTTGAATAAAGAAAATCAATATTAGCAGTGTGTAGATTAACAAAAGCTAACAAAAGCTCATGTAATAGTTATAAAAATCTCAAATTTAGATTGATGAATTTGATTATCAAATTTGATTCTGAAGGTGATCCACCATTTTGTCTTGAAAGACACACACATAGCAATAAAGTTTACATATCAATAAGCAGTTTTTTAATTTCCTGTTTAGTAGTGTAGAAGGATATGGTTGAATTCTACCTGATAATGCAATAAATTTTCAAACTATATATATAAAAGAAGTAGATAAGGGACAATTATCCCTCTTTCGGTATGTGACTTGAAATTGGTGTAATACGTTGCTTTTATTAGTTTCTTATTACATTAAATTAGTTAGTAGGGAATTTGTAACAGTGGATCATCTTGGATTAACCGTAAAATGTTGTGTGTAATAAAAGTTTGAAATTTTTGAATTGTTTATTACATTTTGGATTAACCTTAAAATGTTGTGTGGTATAGAAATTTGAAATTTTTGAATTGTTTATTACATTGAATTAGTTGGATGGGAATTTTTAATAGTAGATTATCTTGAATTAACTTTTTTTTTAAGTACAAAAGATTGACTTTTATGGAGTTTTGGGAATTAACATTTCATCTTACTACTTGAGAGCACTTTGAAATCCTAAACTTTGAAATCCTAAAGTTATTTTGATATGTTAAATTTTATAGTATTGGTTTTACTGGTGAAATAATTGGAATCATTTGAATATCAAAATATTTAGGTTTGATCTTTTTGAGGTTAAGGAGTGGTTTTTATAGTATTTTTGGGGTTCGTGAATAGCGAGAAACGATTTTGAGGGAAATTCTTAGTGTGCTTAGTGTAAACTTCTATAATGGGATGGACTCTTCATCTTTTTCTACTAGTGCTAGGAGTTTATAACTCATTGTGAATATGTAAGATTTGGATAATCTCTTGATTCTTTATTCTTTAAAATCTCAAAACCTATCTTTTTGTTATTTTTTGGGTTGGTGCTTTTGATGCTAGGCTTTTCTTATATTTTGGTGCTTTTGAATAAGATTGAACAATATCATTGTATTCACAAGGAATCTACTCTTATCCTCTATTTTTTGGAAGCAATGGTAGTTTATGCGTTGGATCTTTATTTTTTATTTGTGAGATTTGGATGTACACAATTTTCTATTTATGTTGCTAGTTATCTCTCTTAAGTAAGAATGGCGAAGATAATAACTCCCCTAATTCATTTCCATTTCCGATTGTATCCACAATTCCTTCTATCCAAAGTAGAGCATGGGTTGGATTCTCTTATGTGGGAGGAAATCTAGATCTATAACATGTGTGTAAGCCAATTAGATTATTAAAACAAGTGTCCTTTCATAAAGATGCATTGTCCATCATTAGGGATTAAGAATATGGGCATGGAATAACCTTTAACGTAGAATGCTATAGCTATTTTGTTACATATTGACTAGCATTGAACATACATTTTCTAAGAGTTAACTCATTTAACAAAAGGACACACTCCAATTGCTAGATCTTTTAGTGTCAATTAGAGCTTTAGGGCACAACCTTCCATTTAGGGATAACATCCATTTAGAGATTTTAGTGGGCATTCTTCTTTTGGTTTCTTCTTTTCTTTCTTGATTTTGAAGCACATCTCTTACAATTTGGCCAATTTCTTTGGAATTTTGGATGAATCCAAGGCTACATAATTGTAGTGTTACACAAGGACATCTTCTTGATGGTAGGGGACACACAAAGGGAATGTTCACCATAAGCCCTTTTTGGTGAGACACAAGGAGGCATAGTAGGGAATGCACCCCACTCAAAAAATGAGATGTCCTCTTACTCTTTTTTGACCAAATGTTATCATTTTGAGGCTAAAAAAATAAATGCACAATAAAAACAACCAAATGAATGTAAACCTAATGCATAGGCAGATGAAGAGGGACTTCATGAGGCACAACTTAGATTGGTGTTCCATTCATTGTTTCAATGCAAATGAATCATAATTTAAATAACAGCATTCCCATGCTTGGTCCTTATTCCTATGTGTAGTTCAATACAAAGACTCATAGGGCATTACCTTTAATAGTGATGCTCATTCGTGATTTGACATGTTCTTTTATCACTTTAAGACTCATATATCTTCTAAATCTTCTAAATATAATGAGAAATACAATAATGATATATTATTTGTGAATTCTAATTATCATGTTATGTTACATGTAATGTTTTATGCTATTATCATATTGTCATGCTTTTAAATTTCAGTGTTCATTTTTTTTTTTTTTTTTTGTATTTCAAGTAAATCCTTAATTCAAATATCTTTAACATCCACTATAACATTACATAGTTTTTGGAGGATGCTTCCGCACACACCCTAGATGCATTTTCTTGCATCTACGTTCTTACATCCCAAAAATTTGATAGAGAATTGCACAATTGAAAGTCATATACAAAATTGCTTCCAAAGTCTACTATTAGATAACTAGTTTGCATCTAATAATTAGAAGTAATATGCAATGCTTACCACCATGACAAGGCTTTAATTGTAGATCGATTTTATTCATGTTTTTTCTTCATTTGACGCTTTGTGGTTAGTGAAGATTAAGACACACATACACTTAGTCATGCGATGATGTGCGATGTGTTTGAAAGAACAAAATAAAATACCTTTTACATCAACCATGCTTAATACAACCATGACAAATGTAATGAAACACAAAAGTTGCAAATATTATCCATCCATAAAATAAACAAAAATAATAACTTTGTCTTATTCTTTAGAGTAGGTTGGGTTGCAACCTTCGAGTTCTATAAAAACAAATAGAGAACTTCAATCACTTACATATAATTAACATTAAAAAAAAGTTGATTTGTCACTCTCTAATTTAAGAACAAATAGAGAAAATCAATCAAATACATGTAAATAATATTAAAAACTCAAGTACTCAAATAGAGTGTGCTTCTCATAGATAAATATTTCAGTAGAGATTCCGCAAAATACGTAACAAGGCAATGCGTGATTTAATGGTTGTCATGGTCAAGAGTGGGAGATTGAAAATCTTCACTTGTACACAATGATGTGGAATGGTTTCTTCTTCTCCTTATATGAGGTAGTGGCGCTGGTCCCAATATTGAAAGCAAAACAGGTAAGAGCACGAATCCATTTAGAAACCCGAGCACTCCCATTATCGTGAACATAGCAAAATAATACAACCTGAATGCATGATATCTGTAACACACACAATTGAAAACTAACAATAAGTTAGGTCTTTAACAAACCTTCACAATAAATTAACCTATATAAATATGTTTATTACATAACATTCAAAATTTCAAATTTAATTTTATGAATATAAATGAAAAAACCAATAACTTAATAAAAAAATTAATAATTTAAAACTTCATTAATTTAAAAAATGAAAATTTCAAAATAAAATAATTATGTCCCTCCAAAAACCTGTAAATATATATACATTTTACTCGAGCAAATTGCTATGTGCAAACTAGATTAGTAATGTTAATGAACCCATTGAGACAATTATTATAATGATAATTGCCCAGCAATTTATGAATTAATTATTTGATCATGGTATTAGAACATAAATATTAATTACTATATCACCAATCTAGCTCGAAAGGCAATGGTGCTTTACTTGAGGAAAATGAGAGGGAATGTAGCCGCAATTTGAGTTCCTAGGCCGTGCAGTAATGGCTCAAGCGTCAATTCTAGGGCTTTTCCCACTCGTTCATTCTTCGTTCCGTCTACTGCCAGGAAGCAGCGCGCCAAATAGGTGAATTCTGATGACATGCCGATCTGTCGAAACAATTGTGACTGGGCTTAATTAAAGCTATTTATCAAATAACCCTTAGTGTTGTACCGGACGCTTAAAGACTGCACAAAACCCTAATGGCTAACACTATCTGAAACAAAATGATTACCGCGCTATTTGAGCCAATCGGCCTCCTAGCCATAATTTGATCACTAAAATACTGTTGTCATTTGCAAAATCTACAAAGGAATCTTAAATTGCAATGATACCAAGAGAACTGTAACATTAAGGGGCTTACCACAATCCCGAGGTTGACAAGCGACAGAGCTGCCATCCAGAAAGCACTTCACATGTTAATTCTGGGTAAGACGCTAGCATGGAATATTTCTTTACATTTGCTGGTAAAATTTTCTCGAATGTGAATGAAACACTAATTTCGGTAAGCCTGAGTTAAACTTTCTTGTGACACTATTTAACCTTTTTACGTTAACAAGGGATCATCAAATATTCACTAAGTTTATCCCGCAATAAATTCTTTGATAGCACTCTAGCATGCTAGGGGAAATGAGGGATATTGATGATATCATCTATAATCTATAAGTCTGGACCCTGGACCCTGACTCATCAACCTTAAATATGACAATAATGATTTATTCAATATTGCTCCAAACACGTTGAAATAAAATGAGAAGAAATCTACTCATTTTTTTATTCTGACGTTGTGTAAAAAGAAATTAGGTATGAAGCATACAGTTTAATTTGGCACCGATGACATGTAAGAAACCAAACACTTCCACATCCACCACAAGAAGCACTGCTGCTATCATTACTGCTATAGTAAAGCTCCATTGAAATAAGAGAACTGCTGCAAACACTCCAACTGCAGGCAAGAATAAGACCTTGTATTAGGTTACCAAAGAATATCGAGTGAAGATAACTACAAACTAGTATTAAAACTGAAATTTTTGATACTCTATTATGCTGTTGCAATACTCAGTATTCACGTTGACACAACATAACCGTTTGCTAGCATTGCTTCCATTGAAGATAAATTGAAGAACAGATGAAATTGACAAATAGGCCCTGCTTAGCCTAGTGTGAAATTTATCTAAACTTGCATACCTAAGGCAAAACCGACTACAGTAATCAGGTCCTTTGTGCTATGAAGATATTGTTCAAAGAACAGGTATGGATAACCATATCCATACGCTAGCTTGGTCCCATTGAAATATCTTTTGTTGGCATTGTCAAGAACTTTTCTTGTCTGCTTGATCATTTCCAAGTTTGGCTTTGTCTTGGCTCCCAAGTTTTTCGCAAATAACTGCATTTGAAGGATTAGCAAGGAAGACATTATGACCCAAACAGATAACAGAGAAATCAATCTGCGGTTGCATGTACATAGAACTTCATTTGCATCCTGCAAACAACTATTTGTCCTAGGGATGAGACGGTAGATGTCATAAGTAAAGAGGCTTTTTATTGTAGATATGCAATTACAGAATAATATACCGTATTCAGTTTCCCAACACACTATTACGCAGATTTCTATATTTTCTGGAAAAACCGAATGTCCTGAGCTATAAGATTCTTATGAACGCCTAAACAAATAAGAAAAAATTCATCTTGTTTTCATATAATATTAAATATTTTGATTGTTAAACTTGCTTATAGAAGTATCCGCACCAAAGTTTTTGTGGCATCAATTCTGTAACTGGAATTGTTTCCCTTTGCCATGCAAGTGACTGCTTTATTTGTCCTGCTATCATAACAGGATAAGTCCTGCAGTGATAATGGTCCTGCAAGAAATAAAACCCACGTGCTTTTATATTAGTTATATTGCACATCTAGACTACAATGCACGGATTTTCCATTTCTCACTTCAATTAATGCTAATTGAGTTACTTGATTGTGCTCTTCTCACTTTTTTGAGTGCCTCAAGCATGAAGGAAAAGAGGAGACGAAATATCATAGTATGGATGTGGGAATTATAAAGCAGTAATAATAAGGATGGGCTCAAAACAAGAATCCACTGAATCTTCTCCTAGCTCTTAAAATTTCGAACACTAGTAATCATTGCCGTTCATATCATATGGGTTATCATCAAAGTGATTTCAGACCATTTTGGTAACTGAAACTATGTTGGTCATTTCTTAATGTCTCTGCTTTGCTAGAGAAACTATGTTAGTGTTATGGTGGCAAAGCTTGACTTTCTGGTTCTTTGGTGGGCCATTAAAAGTCATTTATGACTCACCATTAGTGGGAAGTTATAGGCTGCTGCAGCTTAAACTCTCATAGGCTGCTGCAGCTTAAACTCTCACCCAAGGGAAAAAGTACTAAGCCCAGCGGGAGGGCTAAGAGGCAACTCTCAAGCAAGCCACCAACTGTTACGTCTGCGATCTTTCCTCTCACTTTAAGGCTATGGGGCTTCCTAACCTAAGAAGAGTGTTCCTAGACATCAAGCTAAGTTAGGTCATGTGTGAGAGGAAGGCTCTTCTAACTTGGCTTACTCAGACTCCATTAATGACACTATCCACTCTAGTGGAGATAATATATCTTTTAAATGTGTAAATAGTGTATAGATCTATCGAAAACAAGCGTGATATGTGTAAGACTTGGATGAAATTGCTTATTCATATGTTATGCTTGGAATTGAGAATGTGAATCTTGCTCTCGGAAAATTACAAGTGTTCAATTGCATCATGAAACAAAAGTATCACATCAGTGGGACATGTATCAAATGTTAGAAAGGGAGACAAGTCATGCTTGCAAAGGAGTCATTCATTTATCACCAGGGAAAATTTTAAGAACCACCCTAAATTTATATGTATAATAAATGGGCTAATCCCCATGATACATAGGAAAAATGGGAGGCGATTTTATCAATAATATAATAGTGTGATGAGGGGCGAGCTCTAGCCAGATTATATATCGAGCAGTGAATGAGAATCTTTTCACTGATTATAAATCTTGTAAGATTTTGGCCATCTTTTACTGAATAAAAACATTGTGAATCTTGCGAAAGTTCGTAAAGTTGAACCATATATGATAATAAGAACACCATATTTATTAAACTGTAATTTACTAATAACATGTTTGGAAAAAAGAAACATAATTCTCTTCCTACAAACAATGTTCCAAGTTTCAGTGGTTGTGTTTGTCAAGGTTCTTACAATACACTCTTTCATATCCTTCTATTAGTTTTGATAATATTCCACAACAAAGTTCTTGTAGGTGTTGATATTGACAACGAGTTCTGTCAAGGTAAGAGAGATTAATCTTTTCTCTACAACTTTTGTCAAGCTACCACTTTTTTCAAGTTATCAAATTTCTTTCTTATTCCATAGACTCCAACTACGAGATAAAAAAAAAAAACACGTCAAGTTTGTTTACCCCAACATGCCAACAAGTAGCAAGCTCCAACTATATTATATAAGAAAGTATTAGGTATACCAGAGGCTTGAAGGGGATCTAATTGAAAGAAGTGACCATTGTGAGAATCCTTCCAATCAATATATGAATATATAAATGTAGATTTATTATTATTTTAATTGGAAATCTTCAATTAAATAATAAAATTTAATTACGTCTCTCCCAATCTAAATTGCTTATTAGCAAAATTCACTACCCTCATAGGTTTGCATTTTTTATTAGCGTTTTAACATGTAGATTAATTTCCTTTTTGGTGAACAATCTCCACCTTTTGGGAAAATATGGTGCAGTGGCTCCAACTCCTACAGATCATTAGGACAAACTAAGAATAACACAGAAGATGAAAGGTTGTACAAACCATCTTATTTTTCAAATAACTAATCCAATATCAGTACCTAAATTTTTTCATGAAGATATCATATTGAGAATGTTTGAAAAATGGTGAGAAATCTTCTGCAAGGGTGATGCGGAAAGAGTGATAAGGTTTCATTGTTTTGAATTTTTTTGTTAAATCAGAAAAAGTTAAAAACCAATATTAATAGAGATATTGGTATTTTTTACTAAATTTTGTGAAGTGACTAAATGTAACTTTAACCATTCACCTTAAGATGTTTTTACAATATAATTTCTTAAGTCTATTCAATATCTTCATTATCATAAAAACCAACCTATATCCATTTTAACTCTACATCTACCACTCTTAGGGGGATGAAATCTATTTATCCCTCTGAGCACTTGGTAGACCTAGAATTACGATGGATCTAAGATGATAGAATTTCCCCTTTAAATAGTCTATGCTCACATGAATACCATGGTATTACCATGGGTCAATACCATGGGTTATCATAAACGTGGAGCTTAAAAATTACTATTAGTAATTTATAAAAATTAATAAAATTAATAATTGAATTTTATTTTATTTTTATTTTAACCAAGTTAAAATGTTTAACATACATTAAATTACAACATCCATTTTTGCTCTTGATCCACTAAACCCGAGAGGGATCAAATAATTTTTCACTCTATGCTAGTTTGCATATCACGATATTTGATCACTCTCGGGGCTTAGTAGATCTAAAGTATAGATGATCTATTGCTGGTTTAAATCATCCATTTAAATAGGCTACATTCCACGTGAATACCATGGGTCAATACCATGTGTCATTTTTATTTTTATTAATACTAATATTAGGGTTAATAATGTTTTTTGCATGGTATTAATAATAATCTAGCCCATGGTATTCGGCCCATAGTATTTTGCTCGTAGGTTTCACCTAAATATAACACATTTTTTTAGTGTTCGTAAATATAAGGTGACTTATGGAGTAAATATAAAAAAATGTTTTATTTGTTTACCATACTTCTCGTTTATTAATGTTTTTATTAATTTACCATACCTCTTTTACAAATATGGTATTTGGCCCATATGATTCACTTAAATAAAACCTCTTTTTTAAGCCTTCATAAATAGAAAGAGGGTTATGAACTAAATATAAAAAGAGGTTTTATTTATTTACCATATGTCTAGTTTATTTATATTTTTATTTATTTACCATACCTTTTGAGTAAGTATAAAAAGAGGTTTTATTTATTTACCATACCTCCACTTTATTTATATTTTTTTTTGTTTACACCCTTGCATGCATATAAGGTGACTTATGAAGTAAATATAAAAAATGTTTTATTTATTTACCATACCTCTCATTTATTTATATTTTTTGTCAGGCCAGGCAGTAACTCCATAAAGAAAAAATGATTCAACTGTCTTATTCCATTAGGTAAGTCTTCATTATATACATGAGGGAGAGACTGTTCAGTTCGTCTCCCGATGACTGTTCATATTTCCCATTTATTTATTTACATAAATTCACCCAATCACAAGGATTATGTGTCAACATTCCCCCCCTTAATCTGAAGGGATGTTGGTGAGTCCAAACATTATTCTGAATCGTTCAAGCTTTTCTCTTCCAAGCGCTTTGGTGAAGATGTCTGCAATTTTCTCATTTGTGGAACAATGACGGAGATGGATTGTTTTGGCCTCAACATGGTCTCGAATCAGATGATATTTAGTATTGATGTGCTTCGTTCGATCATGGAACTTTGGGTTCTTGGCCAACTTTAGTGCAGAGGTATTGTCAATCATGAGTGGAGTTGATTGTACTTGTTTTACCTGCAAATCTTCAAGAATTTTCCTGAGCCACACAATTTCTTTTGTTGCTTCAGCTGCTGCCACGTATTCTGCTTCTGTTGTGGAATCTGCTGGGACTGATTGTTTGCGTGATCTCCAGGAGATAGCTCCTGATCTAAGACTCATAGAATATCCTGAAGTTGATACCCTAGTTTCTTTGTCTCCATCGAAGTCTAAATCAGAGTATCCAATGAAACTGAAGTCGTCCACCTGTGTATACTTGATTCCAAAGTCTTGAGTTCTTTTCAAGTACCTTAGAACTCTTTTTGTAGCAGACCAATGTCCCTCACAAGGCTTTTGCATAAACCTGGAGAGGATTCCAACAGCAAACGAAATGTCTGGTCTGGTAGTATTTAGGTAGTTGAGACCTCCTACAAGCTGTCTATACTTTGTTGCATCCTCAAATTCTTTTCCTTCAATAGATGTGAGCTTTAAGTTTTGTTCCATTGGAGTAGTAAGAGGATTGCACTCTGTCAT
>APFE030813150.1:136668-157012 GCA_000404065.3 Pinus taeda | reverse complement strand
AGCCAATTGGTTTGGTTCCTAATGGAGGATCAACCAGCTTCCAAGTGCCATTCTTTATCAGGGCATCATACTCCTTTTGCGTCGCTTCTTTCCATTCATCATGAAAAGCAGCTTCTTTGAAGGAAGTTGGTTCAAAATCTGTAGACAAATTAAATTCACAATCATAAGAAACATCCATATCAAGACGTGAATCAGAGTCATCTACATCACCTCCATTTTTCCGGTTTGAATTTCTAGTTCCTGTCTTTCCAAATTCATCAGGATGAACACTTTCAAGTGTCTTTGTCAACCACTTTGGGGGACCTTTCTCAGATGGTCCAGGCTGCTCCTTTGATTGAGTTGGGATTGAATCAAGATTGAGTCTCCCAATTCTATCAATCACATCACTTAAAGTATCATCCATTGTTGGAGTTTCATGTAGGGGAGAGAGTGCTTCAGAAGAATATTCCACAAGTTGATCTAGTATAGGAATCCCCCCTTCAAGATGTGGAATCTGATTATCAAACTCTTGAAATGATTTTTCATTTGCGAATCTATCCAAGTGATCAAGTTGTCGCTCAACAACATTGTTAGTTTTAGAAGATTGAAGAAAGATTACATCTCTAGATACAACAAACTTTTTATGACTTCATCATAGAGACGGTATGCTTTGGAGTTTTTTTAATACCCCAGGAAGATACACTTACGACTTCTTGCACCAAGTTTGATTCTATGTATCTTTGGCATCAAGGCATAACAGGTGGAACCAAAGACCCTGAGATTCTTTACCGAAGGAATATGCCCATACCACATTTCATAAGGAGTCTTGTTTCTGATAGCATTAGATGGACATCCTTTATATATATAACACATAGAACTACATTAGCCCAAAACATTATTTTTACATTTTTGAACAGCATGGAGTGTACCATATTTAAGATTGTCCTATTCATCCTTTCAGCTACACCGTTCTGTTGGGGATTATAAGGCACAGTTGTTTGATGTTTGATCCCATGTTGGCGAAGATAGTTTTCAAATTCATTTGAAGTGTATTTTTTCCATTATCAGTGCGAATAGAGCCAATATGAGATTGTGCATCATTTTCAATCCATGTATGAAAGTTCTTGAATGTTTGAAAAGCATCAGATTTGTTCTTCAATAAATAAACCAACACATTCTGGTGTAGTCATCAATAAATGTCATCATATATTTATTTCCATTTACATAAGGAACACACATTGGACCACATAAATCTGAATGAATGAGTTCAAGTTTTCTATGTGCTCTCGAATGTGAATCATGAAAATATTTTTTGCTATGCTTTCCTAGAATGCTAGCATCACATTGCTTAAGTTTCCTAGGAATTGTAGGCAAACCAGCAACACCATTTTTCTTCAACAAGCAGAGGCTGTCATAGTTCAAATGTCCAAATCTAGCATGCCATAAGAAACTTGATGGAAGTGTACCTTCTTCATAATGAGAATTGTATGAGAAATGTTGTGCATGAGCAGAGGTTCCTTGCAGCTTGAGAAGCCTTTCTTCTTCTATTCCCCTCATGACAAGTGAGTGTTCAGATGCTTTTCTTACCTCAAGCTTGCCATCAAACATATGAATGGAGTGACCTTGCTGGCGGATGTGGACCAAGGACATCATTTTCTCTTGAGCTGTGGGAGATATAGAACATGATGCAGAAGAAAGTCTGGAAGACTAGACAATTTAAGCCTGATTGTGCCAAGCCTTGATGGCTTGATTTTTGATTGATCTGCAAAGTACACTGCTCCATCAACATTGTTAGTGAAATCTTCAAAATAATCTTTTCTATGAGTCATGTGGCAGGTTGCTCCTGAATCAAGCAACCAATCATTTTTCCAAGAAGCAAGTGAAGCATTAAATAAATCTCCATTTACTCTAATGTTACATTGTGCCACAAT
Source organism: Pinus taeda (assembly GCA_000404065.3). NCBI lineage: Eukaryota > Viridiplantae > Streptophyta > Pinopsida > Pinales > Pinaceae > Pinus > Pinus taeda. Next base: position 155,102 of record APFE030813150.1, on the reverse strand, counting down.
ATAGTGAGCGGATTCAGATGCTTTACCTTTTTCTGTATCATCAGTTTTACCTTTCTGTTGGTTTCTTTTCTGCTCAATTTTGTCCCATGGTAGCTTGCATGTAGAGGCATCATGTGATCCATTTTTTTTGCAGCGAATGCAGTGCAAATTTGCCTTTTCTCCTTGAGAATGTCTACCCCCCTGCCTCTGAAATATCTTCCTCTTCCTCTTTGACCACCTCTTCCTCTTGTAGAATCTTAATCAGGATGCTTTTCTTTATGAGCAAGGCACGCAGCCTCTTCAGAAGATTCAGGGGTTGTCTTCTTTCCAAAAGCTTTCTCTCTTTCAACAAACTTTTTCACAAGAGAGTCAAAGGTTATATCTTTAAAATTTCCATTTGCTTGTAATGACTTAAGATAATTGGAGTAAGTAGGATAAATTGCCTTGAGAAAAGCGATAAGAGGAATATCCAATTCAAACTTAGTGGATATGATATCATGCATTATAGACTTTACTTCAGATGCAAGAGCAAGAGGATCATTATTTTGCAGTTCAAGAGTGAAGAGTTTAATCATGAGTTGAACAACTTCAAGCGCAGAATGTGAGTCATAGAGTTCTTTAAGATTTTGTAAGGATTCAAAGGCAGTTGAATATGACGAAATATGGCGACTCACCTCTTCATTTACAGATGCTGCGATTAATGCATAAGCTTTCTTGTTCTTGTTTTCCCAAATGACGAGCTCTTTGTCTGAGGTAGGCTGTACTGGTTCATTGTCGCCGTCTCCGACACACACTCCTTTCCACAACTCATTGAAAATGAGGGTGTGTTTTATCATCCGGGACCATTTAGGATAGTTCTCCTTGCCAGTGAGACCTATTCCCACCATGGATATGGTTGAATGCATACTGTAGCAAAAAAACTTTTGTTGCAAAACTTTTACTCTTAATGGAAAAAAAATATAGTTCTGATGTGATTGGACAACAAAATCAAATATCAATTTGCATTCATCTGCACAATGTTAAAGTATAGAATATCGCAGTATACTAAGTCCAAAAAAAATACCCTCGAGCATAAAGCACTGCGTCCACTAAAAGGCCGAAGAACGTAGTCCTGACATATTATATAATTCAATTGGATGATACTAATGATGGCAGCATTTGACCAAACCGTAAGAACAATATCCTACAATTATCCGATGCTGTAACTGAAGAAATAACAGAGAGGACGTTTTGTATTGAAGCCGACACTTTTGTATCGAACCGTCATAGCAGAGATGATGATTTCCCATGGGAGATAATGAACAACTGAGATAAAAAAATTGGAGGGGAATTAATAAACAAGCAGCCCAACACCAATATGAAAATGTAGAAACATAATTCATACACACCAAAAACCACACCACGCTGAGAAGCCACATATTTAACATCACGTTAAGAAGCCACACCATGCTTATGCAATAGAGTCAGTCCTTCTCTTGGCATCGCTCAGTCCAACGTTCATGTCACTGTATTGAGTTCACTGCAAATGTAACCCAATGTACAGAGCATGCAATCTCATTGAGTTTATCAAGGGTCGAAACAGGTTTCACTTCCTCTTTTAGCCACACAAAAAAGTCTGCTAAACATCATGGGAATTTCTTATGCGCCCTTTGATCTAATTAACCCTCTCGAATCAAACACAATATTGTTGGACTAGCATTGAACCCAAGCAAAAGAAAAGGGAGAGCGAGAAAGGAGGACCCAAGGAAATTGATTGTGAAGTGATGAGCCAACGATGGTTATAGATAGAGAATCGACGCAGTGTTCAATGCATACAAAAGACAATGAACAACAGCAGACCACCAATGGTGTTCGAACACAAGTTTCCACAAATGCCGAATGTTGTGCGCTACAGCGAACTTTGAGTTTGCGAAATCATCGGTTCGAAGCACACAGGGAGTGCTTGTTTCGGTGTACGCTGACTATGTGAAAACCGTAGCGAGAATAACCATGGAGAGGACGCTTTCTGAGCAAAAAACTGTAGATGGACAGCGCTAAAATTACCATGTCAGGACACCGCTTCTTTTATGAAACGTTTATGGACAGTCAAGACAGCATGGACAGCGCTGGACAGTGTGGACAGTACGGAGGGGGCAACTACCATGTTAGGAGCAACTAATTATATGGAGGAGCAGCTCAGCGATATGGAGATCAGACTAGGGAGTTACAAGGGACATAAGAGCTAAAAAAGGAGCTGGCTTTGATACCATGTTAGGCCAGGCAGTAACTCCATAAAGCAAAAATGATTCGACAGTCTTATTCCATCAGGTAGGTCTTCATTATATACATGAGGGAGAGACTGTTCAGTTCATCTCCCGATGACTGTTCATATTTCCTATTTATCTATTTACATAAATTCACCCAATCACAAGGATTAGGTGTCAACATTTTTATTAATTTACCATACCTCTTTTATAAATATGGTATTTGGCCCATAGGATTCACTTAAATAAAATCTATTCTTGAAAATTAGGGCGAATGGAAGGTTGTAACTCCTAATTTCAAGGGCTATTTGAGGTGATTTGTAAAAATGTACTATGATACAAAATATTCGTCCACTAAAAATTTGAAACCCCTTAATTTCGCCAAAGGGCGAACATTCGCCCCTAAATTTTTCCATGTTCATCACTATTGACCAAAAGTCATCAAGATGTAAGTATGTTTCAAGAATGAGAGAATCTAGAGAAAAGCTACACCATATATCCAAATATTCCACAATCCACATCTCATAATGGTGATTAAATCCAATATTCAGTCTGCATCTATAAATGTCATTAGAAACAGAAATTAATCATAAAGCAGAGTAATCAATTAGCGGAGTAGTACTATTAATTGTAGTTCAAATAGGGGAAATGAGGAAAGAAAATAAACATTCAGCTATACATTGACCAAGAAAAGCTCATAACTAACTGGAAAACTGAATTCAAACACACAAACAACAACACAAGAGTGTCAAGGAAACATCCACGGGGCAAGGGATTGGAATCTCTATTTATTCAACAATGATTCTCCACACTTACATTTCTCGGGCATTCAGTAGTTTTATACAAGCCTCCTCCGTTACATAACCACTGTTTCAGTATAAAACTAACTAGTAGTAACAAATGCAATTATTACTCATATTTACATAATTCGTTGTCAAACTTCCAACAAACTCCACCTTGTCATATTTTCCTTATCCCTTGCCCATGCCCATTCATCATCTTTTCTGCAAGCCAAGAGAAGCTAAACACCATCGCAGCTTCTCTACTATAACTGGCTTTGTAAATATGTCTGCACAATTCCCTCGTGTATGGACCTTTTGAAGAGCTACTTTTCTGCCATCGATCACATGTCTCAGAAAATGATACCTTACATCAAAGTGCTTGGTTCTACTGTGATAAGCAGGATTTGTAGCCAAGTGAATAACACTTTGACTGTCACAAAGTACATTCACTTTCTCCTTCATCCTTCCAATCTCATCAAGCAAACCCTTTAACCAGATTGCTTCTTTACTGGCATCTGAAGCAACTATATATTCTACTTCGGTAGTGGACAATGCAACCGTTTCTTAAAGCTTTGACATCCAACTAATTGCTCCACCTGCAAGAGTAAAGACATAACCTGTAGTAGATCTTCTTTTGTCCAAATCACCTGCATAATCAGCGTCTACATATCCGCAGACTGATCCTTCGCTACCACTAAAAATGATACAATGGTCACTTTTGCCTCGTAGATATCGAAGCACCCATTTCACCGCTCGCCAATGTTCTTCACCTAGATTTGCCATGAACCTGCTGACAACTCCAACTGCATGTGAAACATCAGGTCTTGTAGATACCATAACAATACATTAAGTTGCCTACAACATTTGCATATGGTACATGAGACATATACTGCTTTTCTTCATCAGTACTTTTCAAGTACTTTCTCCACATACTTCTGCTGTGATAACCAAAGCTTACCATTTTTCCTGCCTCTATGTATCTCCATGCCCAAGATATGTTTTTCTGCTCCAAGATCCTTCATATCAAACGTCCTAGAGAACTGAGCCTTTAACCTGTTGATCTCTTCCATGCTTTTGCTTGCAATAAGCATATCGTTAACATACAAAGCTAAGATAATGAATATGCCATTGAAACTTTTGAAGTATACACAATGATCATACTCACTTCTTATAAAGTCCTCGCTCAGCATGAAGAAATCAAACTTCTTGTACCATTGTCTGGGAGACTGCCTCAGACCATACAATGATTTCTTGAGCTTGCAAACTAATCTTTTGCTGTGACCTTGTACAAAACCTTCTAGTTGTTCCATATATATCTCTTCATTCAAATCACCATGTAGAAAAGTTGTTTTAACATCTAACTGTTCTAACTCAAGATTAAGTAATGCAATTAGTACCAACACAGTACGAATAGAAACAAGTTTTACAACTAGAGAAACAAATCTCATGAAAGTCTATACCTTCAACCTGAGAATACCCTTTTGCTACCAATCTCGCCTTATACCTTTCGATACTTCGATCAACTTTCCGTTTTAGCTTGAAGACCCACTTGCATCCAACAACACTTCTCCCTTCAGGAAGCTCTACAAGATCCCAAGTATTATTCTTGGCTAAGGAATCCATTTCTTCTTCCATAGCCGTTTTCGATTTTTTGCTATCTGTATCATCTACTGCTTCCTGATAACAAGAAGGTTCCCCATATTTAGTGATCAAAGCAAAAGATGAAGCAGAATCTTCATACCTTTTGGGAGTTTTCCTTTCCCTTGTAGACCTTCTTAGAGCAACTGGTTGTTGAACTGGTTTAGAAACTTGAACTGGTTCAGAAGCTTCAACGGCTTCCTTTGTGTCTTCAACACCTTTTTCTCCAGAAGTCTCTCCTTCCTTTTGACTGTCACTGAAAGGTCTAGCCTCCAACTGAACTCGCATTTGGTGATACCTGTTCCTATTCAATTCTTTCACATGATTTAAAAAGAGAAATTCATCAAATTTACTCATCTACTAATGACTATTCTTCCGCAATGTAGGATCCAACAACTTGTATCCTTTCACTGCATAGTCATACCCAACAAAGACATAACATTTCGATTTTGGATCTAATTTTGAACGCTGATTTTTAGGAATAAGAGAATAAGCATCACAGCCAAATATCCTCAAATGTGAATAATCACAAGACTAACCTGTCCAAACTTCTTTAGTAATTTTACAATTAATTGCTACTGAAGGTGATCTGTTAACTAAATAACAAGCAGTAGATACTGCTTCTGTCCACAACTCCTTTTGCAAGTTAACATTGCTGATCATGCTTCTGGCTCTTTCCATAAGAGTCTGATTCATACGCTCAGCAACACCATTTTGTTGAGGAGTATAAACAACAGTTTTGTGTCTAATAATTCCCTTATCCTTATAGTATTGTTCAAATTCAATTGAAGCGAACTCACCACCATTGTCAGTTCTTAAACATTTAACAGATTTGCCTGTTCTTTTCTCTACCATTGCTTTTAAAGACATTGAATACATCAGCTTTCTTTTTTAGCATAAAGACCCAAACTTTGCGAGAGAAATCATCAATAAACGTTCAAAAATATAGAGCACCTCCATATGATACAACAGAGGATGGTCCCCACATATCATAATGAATATAGTCTAAAATATCTTTACTATTATGATTTCCAATTTTAGATCTTTGTTTACACTGTTTTCCATACACACAATGTTTACAGAAATCTAACTTCAACGATTTCAGATCGGGAAGAGATTTACATTTCATCAGTGTCTGAAGACCTTTCTCACTCATATGACCTAATTGCTAATGCCATAGACGAGTACTTGCTTCTTCATTTTCTGAGGCAACCGCTGCTTCACTGACCTGTGTACTTCCTTTTAACCTGTAAAGATTTCCGACCTTTTCTGCTTTCATAACCACTAGGGCTCCTTTAAAGACTTTCAAGACGCTATCCTGACCTGTAAACTTATAACCATCTAAATCCAACACTCCCAAAGAAATCAAATTTTTCTTCAAATCAGGCACATGTCAACACTAGTTAATGTTCTAACTATGTTATCATACATCTTAATCCTGATATTTCCCATCCCAACAGTCTGACATGACACATTACTACCCATAAACACAAAACTACCATTTACATTTTCATACGAAGTAAACCAATTTCTGTGTGGACACATGTGATGAGAAGCACCAAAGTCTAACAACCAGCTTTCTAAACCCTGAGAGACATTACGTTCAGGTGAAGTTTCATCTATCATACATTATTTTTCAGTAGATAAAACTTCGTCTATCATGCTTGAATCGACCTGATTCGCTTCCTTCTTCGGGTTATCAGATTCTTTTCATTTCCAACAATCTTTCTTCAAGTGTTCAATTTTATTGCAGTGCCAACATTTTGCCTTACACTTCTTTCCCTTCGATTTAGATCTGGAAGAACCCCTTGGTTTTTCTCCCATTTCCTTTGAGCGTCCTCTAGCTACCATGGCTTCTAATGCAGCTGTTTCAGTACTGGATTTCCTTCGTACTTCTTCAGACAAGAGAGCTCCCACAACTTATTCAAACTTCAAAGAATCAGCAGTGCTCAAGATGATTGAAGTTACGAAATGATCCCATGATTCGGGCAAAGAACACATCAAGGTTATGGCTTTATCTTCTTCCTGAATTTTAACTTCCATCTCTGTTAATTGGCATATAAGTGTATTAAAAACATTCAAATGTTCTGCAACTTTTGAACCTTCTTTCATTCGAAGGCTGTACAACTGTGTTTTCAGATAAATTCTATTGGTTAATGACTTTGTCATATAGAGTTTTTCTAGTTTTTCCCACAATCCTGAAGCTGTACTGTCTTCAACAATGTTGAAGAGAACCTCATCCGCTAGGCATAACCTGATGGTATTGAGAGCTCGGGCATCCAAGTCCTCCCAGTCTGAATCAATCATGGTTGCAGGTTTTTTAGTTGCCCCATCCATTGCCTTGTGCAACCCTTGTTGCATAAGTAGATCCTTAACCTTCAGTTTCAAAAGAGAAAAATTGCTCTTTACGGTGAATTTCTCCACCTCGAATTTCGCATTCGACATCTTGGCCATTTTGTTCTTCTCCTAGGGTTTCAGTCTTTCAACTAGGGTTTCTATTTTTTTTTCAAAAAAAAATCTTCCAGCGAATTTTATTTATTTATTTGCAAACCCTTTCTTTCTTGTAAACCCCTTTGTTTTTTTTGTGAAAACAAACAAAGAAACCCTTTCTTTTATTTCAAACCCTTTTTTTTTGTGAAAACAAATAAAGATTTTATTTTCTTGAAGTTCTTTCCTCCAATATTTGTATAAAATCCACTCCTTAAAAAAAAAAACTTGATTTTGATTTCAATCTGTTGTTTTTGTTTCAAAAAAGATTTCTGCTGAAAATAAAAAAGTTCTGGAAACTTTGATAAATACCCGGGTTCAACAAACAACAACGGTTTGATGGGGTTCAGGCAGCAACAAATTCAACACCCCCAACACCCTCTTCACGCGGCTCTGGCTTTGCACACAGACAGGTCACTCCTGCACGCGCAACCCACACAGCTCTACAAAGGCTTCATGCAGAATGGATAGCCGACATCACGCACACCCTCTTCACGCGCTCTTCAGGGAAAAAAATGGCAGAGGGCTTCACGCAGACTGGGTAAACCAACAAATGGACTGGCAACATAGGGCTCCTCCTCAACCGTAAATCAGTGATGTAGGAGCATTCAGCCCAAAAGAAATTATTGTAAATAATAGACATAGGGGGTCAAGCATTTCTAGAATTATTTTCCTAAGTTACAAGTCAGTGTGATTAATTAGATGTTTCCAAAGTAAATAAATGGGAACACAGAAACTAAGGAGAGCTTTTAGGCGTAAAAGCAATAAGGGATAAGGAGGCTTTTCTTGTTTTTAAAACAGGAAAAGATGGAATAAAGCATCAAGAGACTTTTGTATGCATTGCATGTAGAGTTAGAGCTTTTAGTTGAGTGATTTTAGGATTTTTAGATCATGCTAAGTTTTATAAATTATGAAGCCTCAAAGGCATTGAAAATCAGAGAGTGTGAGAGAGTGAGGTTGAGAACAGGTTGAACAGCCAAGGCTGTAAGTCCTCTGGCAAATTGTAAGGGCCATGAACGTTGAAGATCTGGCCAACAAAAGGTTGTAAGTCATTGTTTCAGGTTACATAGATGTTGATTGGGGTTATATGTATTGGTTGTTAAATTCTGAAATTAGAAGTTGAATTGTGTGCATTTGATTTGGTTGTGGTTATGGATTTAAAGGCAATCGAATGAATTGAATTGTGTATGGGCTTCCCAGTTGATTGATTAACTGAATGGTATTGTTAATGAATATAGTTTAAAATCGCTGTAAAAGTTGGGAAAATTCGACAGATTTCACATGGCGCAGCTGTTTGTATATGATATATCTAAACCTGTGTATTAATAAACCTGTGGATATATATAAACCTGTGGATATATATATAAACCTGTAGGCGCAACCGATTGCAGGCAATATATATATAAAAACTGGGTATGAATACCTGGCCAAGCGTGGGCGAAATGAATTGCATGTAATACATAAATATCTGTGTATTAATCCAATCGAGTGACAGTGGCGGCATAGGTTCAACCGGCGCAATTCTAGATTAAAAGAGTATACAATATTATATGCCGTATATACGTGGCGTGTTCTTTATATTCCTGGTTGAATACAAGGCTGCGTGCGGGGGTTATTCTTTGTGTTATTTTGGATTGAAGTCAAACGGCAACCGGAAGGGAAGGAGTTCATTGTGTTATATTTGTTTGCGCAGAAGAATTGCGCATTCTCTTAAGAGAACAGTGTTGGACGTGCAAATGGATAGAAGTTGAACTTTACAAGATCAGTTTAAAGGAGCGCGTCCAATAAAAGCCTTAGTTACCAGAGCTCATGGACGTCGTTGAAAGCATCAAGAAGCGGTACGCCGGGGAAGGAGCCTGAACTTAACCCAATTCAATGATGTGTAGATGGAGGTTGAGGAATCGACTGCACGTGGATAACATTTGTTGCTGGCTGAAATAGGAATTACTTCAAGCAAACGTGGTGCTCTCTAAATTGCTTTCCAACAGAGAAGTAGCATACTCCAAATGGGTCCAAATGCTCGTTTCTTGTGAGGAATGAGATGCTAAAAAGTCGAGTAATTCTGCATGCTTGGCTTGTGCAAGTCTGAATTCGACTTGCTGCCCTTGTCTTGGAAACGTCCCAATTGCCAGTGGCTTCGATTTGATGATGCAACTGTGTCGGTTGTGGATTAGAATAGAGTGTTGCATGATCAAGCGTACCTTTTACTTTATAAATAGATATAAGCTTCCGCATGACATTTGATTTAAAGGCGCACTTATATATTTGATGTTGGTTCAATAATGTTAAGTTTTTGAAAGAAAAACCCAAGGCGCATTTGTTGTTGAAATTTGATTGTATGTTGGTCATGGAAATAGTACGCAATGAAATGTAAAGTGTTGAGCTGTAGCGCTCAAGTCAAAGTGGAAGGTTAATGGTATTGAAATTGTGATTTTTATTATTTGAAAAGCTTCCGCATTCAATGTTAAATATTGAAGTTGCCAGGCATTGATTTGTTGATTTGAGGTGCATGCTTTTATATGCATGAGTGAAAAAGAAAAGGATCCTAGTTATTGCAGGCTGGATTGCATCAGGTGGTATCAGAGCAGGAATAGCTTTGTTTGAAGGTTCAAGTTTCTTTTAAGTTAAGTTAATTGCATGTAATGAATGAATTTAGATTTGTGGAACTGATGAATATTGCAGCACAGAGATGCAGTGCAGTTGAGGAAGTGAAACAAGATCATGCAAGATCTTAAAGCTGAAGGCTAAATAAGGAGGACAATTGCAGTGTCCTGAAGAAGAAAGGTGAGCTGACAGGTATTATTTATCTCTGGTTTAAAGGTTATGCTTGGATAATTTGATTTACAGGCATAGTGAAAAAATCTCAGCGGGAAGAAGTAGATCACAGCTAGAGTGCAGTGATAAAGGAGTCCAGTAAGGGATTCTAAGTGAATGTGGCAGAACTTAAAGATTCAACAGAGGTTGAATAAAGTTGCAGATGAGAGAAGCCTACAGGAGCAGTAGAGGATGCTCGAAAGGTTCCAGCAGAGGACCAATGATTACCAAAAGACCAAATCTGGAGGGAAGGATTGGTGAGGTAAGTGGCAGCAAGAGAGTTTGCTATTGTAGAGGCTTCATGCAACTCATAGGTGAGGAAATCATGGCGAAGGAGATGACTACTGAAAGTCATAAAGGAGAGAGCAGAGGTTCAGTAAGAGGCCACAGTAGAAAAGAGAAGAAATATGCCAAGGCGAATGGCATAAGACAGCAGTTGACTCAGGAAGAGTATGAGAAAGAGAAAGCTGAGATAGCAGTTCATCTTGAGCTATTGCTGGAGTTGTTATGGGAAAATGTGAAAGACCAGAGACATGGTTTACTGCTGAGGAAGAGAGTGAAGAGGCAGAGGCTACAGCAGAAAAGAGATTTACAGATAAGCATGCAGTTAACAGGGGAGCGTAGGAAGCTTGAGCAGATGATGGATGTACAGTTGAGACGGGAAGAACTCAAAGCAGCTGAGTTGGAAGAGGAGGTTTCCATTGGTGAAATAATGGGGGAAGCAGTCAAGACTGAAAAGTCTTGTGATTTAAAAACTAATGAGTTGTGCATGTTTGCAGGTACAGAACATGGAGATGACCAAGCTTTAGAATTTGTCCAAGAAGAGTTGAATCTGAACGTTGTTCAGATCGATGATGAGAAAATGAAGACGAAGAATTCTAATCAGAATATTGGACCAGCTGATGATTGGTCAAAAGTTGTTGAAGGTATAGAAAATTGTATGAAGTTTCCAAGTTCTACTCCTAATGAAATTGTTGAATTGTATAGAAAACTAGATCTCGAGAGAAGAGAGTGGGAGAGACAAAGGACTTATGTGCAGGTTAATTTGCTGAAGCAGCAAGGGAATAAAGTTTTTATGAATGACAGTCATGAAGCAGAAGATGGTAGAAAAGCGAGACTAGCTGACAGTTTCATGGTGAATGCAAATCAGCATACTGATGTGCTGATAGTGGAGGAGGATTCAGGAATCAGAACAGCATATTGAAATGCTAGCAGAGGGAAGTAAGGCACTGATGCCTTATGATTTTTATTCTAACAATTGTTTTGTGTGTACAGGTCTTATTGAAGATGTTGGGGAAAATCTGTTAGACAAAGAAATTGAACTGATGAGGCAGATGATGATGAAGGAATCCCGGAAGAGACCAGCAGCAATAAAACAAAAGGGAAGCAGCAAAAGAAAGACAGCAAAAGATTGTGAGAGTGCAGCTAGTGGAGCAAGGCAGCATAAGATATGGAGACCTGGAGAAAAGCAGCAAGCAACGGCAGATGAGGACTTGCAGAACAAAGTGTGGGGTCCAGGAAAACCAAGACCAGAAGACACATGATCAGGAGATCATGAATATTTTCTACCTTGGGAGTCTAATGCAGGAGCATTAAGCCCAAAAGAAATTATTGTAAATAATAGACATAGGGGGTCAAGCATTTCTAGAATTATTTTCCTAAGTAACAAGTCAGTGTGATTAATTAGATGTTTCCAAAGTAAATAAATGGGAACATAGAAACTAAGGAGAGCTTTTAGGCGTAAAAGAAATAAGGGATAAGGAGGCTTTTCTTGTTTTTAAAGCAGAAAAAGATGGAATAAAGCATCAAGAGACTTTTGTATGCATTGCATGTAGAGTTAGAGCTTTTAGTTGAGTGATTTTAGGATTTTTAGATCATGCTAAGTTTTATAAGTTATGAAGCTTCAAAGGCATTGAAAATCAGAGAGTGTGAGAGAGTGAGGTTGAGAACAGGTTGAACAGCCAAGGCTGTAAGTCCTCTGGCAAATTGTAAGGGCCATGAACGTTGAAGATCTGGCCAACAAAAGGTTGTAAGTCATTGTTTCAGCTTACATAGATGTTGATTGGGGTTATATGTATTGGTTGTTAAATTCTGAAATTAGAAGTTGAATTGTGTGCATTTGATTTGGTTGTGGTTATGGATTTAAAGGCAATTGAATGAATTGAATTGTGTATGGGCTTCCCAGTTGATTGATTAACTGAATGGTATTGTTAATGAATATAGTTTAAAATCGCTGTAAAAGTTGGGAAAATTCGGCAGATTTCACATGGCGCAACTGTTTGTATATGATATATCTAAACCTGTGTATTAATAAACCTGTGGATATATATATAAACCTGTAGGCGCAACCGATTGCAGGCAATATATATATAAAAACTGGGTATGAATACCTGGCCAAGCGTGGGCGAAATGAATTGCATGTAATACATAAAGATCTGTGTATTAATCCAATCGAGTGACAGTGGCGGCATAGGTTCAACCGGCGCAATTCCAGATTAAAAGAGTATACAATATTATATGTTGTATATACGTGGCGTGTTCTTTATATTCCTGGTTGAATACAAGGCTGCGTGCGGGGGTTATTCTTTGTGTTATTTTGGATTGAAGTCAAACGGCAACCGGAAGGTAAGGAGTTCATTGTGTTATATTTGTTTGCGCAGAAGAATTGCGCATTCTCTTAAGAGAACAACGTTGGACGTGCAGATGGATAGAAGTTGAATTTTACAAGATCAGTTTAAAGGAGCGCCTCCAATAAAAGCCTCAGTTACCAGAGCTCATGGACGTCGTTAATGGAATTTGTTGTTGAAATTTGATTGTATGTTGGTCATGGAAATAGTACGCAATGAAATGTAAAGTGTTAAGCTGTAGCGCTCAAGTCAAAGTGGAAGGTTAATGGTATTGAAATTGCGAGTTTTATTATTTGAAAAGCTTCCGCATTCAATGTTAAATATTGAAGTTGCTAGGCATTGATTTGTTGATTTGAGGCGCATGCTTTTATATGCATGAGTAAAAAAGAAAAGAATCCTGGTTATTGCAGGCTGGCTTGCATCAATCAGCAAATGGACCGAACCAACAACGGACTGAACCAACAACGACATGCAGTATTGCGGCTTTGGATTCCTCTTACCAGCACACAGAGAATACATGCACTCCTCCTCCCAGCACGCAACAACTCACAGCTTAACACGCAGCACGAGGTTTTTACGTCCAGCAGTTCCACGCTTACATGCTCCTCCTCCCCAGCATGCTGCAACTCACAACTTAACATGCAACATGTCCTCCTCTTCTCACGCAGAGATGGACAGTATTGACAGCACTTCACGCAATCGAATGGTGGAATTCACACAGACATTTTCCTTTTCGGCTTTGGCAGATTTAGACAAATCAGACAAAGCGTTCTTTCTTTCCAGCTCTCACCAACACTTCAACTGGCAGCTTTAAATCAACAACTGCTTCATACGGGTTATCTCCTTCAATCGGACTTTCTCAATGAACCAAACACTCTAATACCAATTGTAGTTCAAATAGGGGAAATGGGGAAAGAAAATAAACATTCAGTTATACATTGACCAAGAAAAGCTCATAACTAACTGGAAAACTGAATTCAAACACACAAATAACAACACAGGATTTACGTGGTAAAACCTTGACAGGGTGTTAAGGAAACATCCACGGGGCAAGGGATTGGAATCTCTATTAATTTAACAATGTTTCTCCACACTTACATTTATCGGGCATTCACTAGTTTTATACAAGTCTTCTCCATTACATAACTGTTGTTTTGGTATAAAACTAACTAGTAGTAACTAATGCAATTATTACTCATATTTACATAATTTGTTGTCAAACTTCCAACATTAATGTCATTGAGTTAAACCATCGATGTGTTAAACATGAACAATGATGAGACAGTGTGGGCAGTGAGTTTCCAAACGATGCTCAAAACATATTCATCATAGATGAGATCAGATCTAAAATTTGCCAAACGTGTCATGCAAAATCAATATGCCAAATGAGCTCAGAAAACAAGGAAAGATACCAGCATCTATAGGCAATATATATAAAGCTTGCAAGAGGGAAAATCACGAATCTGAAAGGAGTTGCTGTGTTTCATAATAGCAAGATTTTAAATGTACGCAGGCACTGTTGGAAGTAATGCTTCCATGTGTTGTAAGTTCTCAAGCGCCAGTCTAGAAGCTATTGATTCCTATGTTATGAGTTGGAGTCATAATCTAGGTGTGTTGAAGTCAGTGTATTATGTCCTTTATATTTGTATCTCTTGTGATCAATAAAATAGTGTGTGATTTGTGTCTAATTATTCTCTCTGCTCATCTCCCTAAATTTTCTAATATGGTATCAGAGCCTATTCTGGCTTGATTCCCTTACAGGAAGCTGTGAAGTCCAGGAAGATGTGAGAGCTGTGAAAGATAATCTTCTGTATATAGATTAATTTAGTGTTTGATTTGTGTGTTTGTGCGTACATTTGTTAGCTATATTGTAGATCTGAATTGTTTTATCATTCTGTAAGAAGCCCATGTAATCAAGGGAGAGCCTGTGAGGATCCGTAGCCACTATGAGTAGAAGGAGCCGCTTATAAAGTTAGAAAGTCAATCCTACTGCAAAAGCTTTCACCTTGCCATATGATTCGTGGGAGATTTCATTTCAGCCCTCTGTGTATTGGTCTCCATTAGATTGATGAGAGCTGTAGCTCAGATGAGACGAGTGAAGTCGCCCACACGCTATCATGGTATCAAAGGAGCAGTCGTCGCTTTGATTTAGCCAACGAAACATCAATTCTTTTGTGTTAGTAAGGTCGAGTTGTTTGATCAACTTTTGAACATAGTCAATGTCCAGACCTCCATCCTAGCAACTGACAGATAACCGAAAGAGAAATATCCGACAGATGGTGGTTGGTCCATAATATGGTTCATTACTAAACGACTCTTATTGCGGAAGCCCCCCACGAGCTGAGGTATCAATATTGTTGATCTTGCAATGTTCGTCAACGATGGTCAGAGGCCGTTGCATTTTAAATGGAGGTCAAATAACAACTCAAAGGTGTGGTGGTGAAAGAACGGTGTTTATGAGATTCCAAAGTGGATGAGTGTTGATGAAAACCAGTGAGACAAAGTATCCTTCTTGTTGTAATATGTGTTTTTCATATAAGCATTAAGGAAAGGTGTTGGAAGTAATGCTTCAATGTGTTGTAAGTTCCCAAGGGTCAATCTAAAAGCTATTGATTCCTATATTATGAGTTGGAGTCATAATCTAAATGTGTCAAAGTTAGTGTTTTATGTCTTTTATATTTGTATCTCTTGTAATAAATAAAATAGTGTGCGATTTGTGTGTTTAATTATTCTCTCTGCTCTGCCCGGATGCGGGTGATCTCCGAGCCCACCACGTACACCCTCAGCGCGTGCCTGGCACGTTTCCTCCCCCTCGGCAGCTGGATGGCCACCTGCACGCATTCAATCAACCCGATCTCACCGTAGAGGAATAAGTTTGGGTTATTGTGCGAGTTTATGATGGTACCCTCAGGCATTGAAGGTGCTCAGAGGACTGCAGAGGCATTAACGCCTCAGATCAGGTCGATTATGGCGCCCAACAAGGATATAACTGTCCCGTTTCATCCCTGCCATTGGCATTCGATGTCTCTGTGCATTGGCAAGATTGAGTGTAGGTTCTGGCTTTCTGAGGTCGAGTCTCCAGAGCTTGCCTCTCCCCCGTGCCCCATTTCTCAATCGTTCAGTTTTCACAGTTGTAAGAAGGTCTCAATGCCTCGCAGCAGAGGAGTTCCGCGCAGGGGAGGCTCTTCGGCTCCTAGAGGCCGAGCCCTGCAATCCCCTTCTCCGCTCATAATCCCAATCTCCTCCGCCTCTCCATCTTCACCCCCCCAATCCAGCCAGACATGTCCCGAATTCCTCCTTCCAGACATCCCGCTTCACTTTCTGCAGCTGTCTGAACCAGCCCGTTATCACCTTGACGACTACCATTATGGTTGCAGAAGAGGCGGATTTGCATGAAGACCCCATCAGCTCTTCCTCCACTCCTTCTCCGGAGGAAAGTCTGGCTCAGGGTGTAGGAGAAGATCCGAATTTCACTGCCGAGCACATGCAGGAGGACTCCCCTGCTGCTGAAGAGGCCACCCTTCAACGCACTCCGCCTCAGGAAGAAGTTATTGTTTGCGGCCCTGTTCAGCACGATTTTGGCATTCTTCATCTTGTCAACCCCTCAGAAGGTGGAGCGGCAGGCGATGAAGAGGTCACCTGGGTTGTTGCACCAGATATTCAAGCTAAAAGTTGCACCGACCCTCAGCCATCGCACGAGTAATTTCTCCAAGGTCCAAGTTTTGGGTCATACTCTTTGTTTTGTCTTTTAGATGTTATACTCTCAGTTTCGTTCGGCTCCTTCTCCGCCCTCCGTATATCTTTTTGGAATGCTGGTCAACGTTTCAATTCTCTTGAAGGCGGGTGGATGTCTCGTTTTTCTGGGAATTCTCATGGTCGTCGAAGAATACTTAAGCTGTATTCTCCTCTGCCCGACGCCTTTTGCCAGCAAGGAGTAGTTCATTGGAACAATTCTCTCTTTTGTTGGATTGTAAATGATGTATTCAAACATGCTCAGCTGTTCCTCTCTGTACTTTGGTTTTTCTGCTGAGGGCTGGGACACTCGCCCTCTGAGGTTGCGCCCTCATTGTAAATATTTATTTTTTTCATATTAATAGAATTAGTCCTTATTCAGAAAAAAAAATTATTCTCTCTGCTCTATCTCCCTAATTTTTCTAATAGGCACTCCACTATTCATGTCATTAAGTACAAAATAGTGATCATAATGTACGGTAAACAGCGACAAGCATGAACAGTGATCTAACTAGAGTGGTATCACCATGAGTTCATTGCTATTATAGATCAGTCGTAATGCAATTATGCCAACAATACACCTCTAGCCACGGTACTTAACAACAGATTTAAATTCACATCCAATATTCAGTTAACGGGTATCCTAATATTCAGAGGAGAATATGAATTGTATTCCGGAAGTAGCACTATTGTTCTAAGGATCAAATATATCAACCAGAATATCACAGAAAAATTAGGTGGCAACAAAAATGTTGGAATGATAATTTAAACTGCCGTGCAGCGACAACGACCGCAGCATACTGTTTCCAGAAAACCTCCAGTTGAGCTCCCTGCGATGCGATCAAGTCGCAGATCGCATATCGCACATTTTCTTGTTAACCTTCATTGCGTCCTTTCTATTGTCTGCGATTGCGATTTTGCGATGCGATCTGATCGCAGATCGCAAATCGCATGTTTCAAACAGTTATGGAAGCGGCGGCACATCTTTTTTCTTCTCCTCCGATGCAATGGTGCGATGTTGTGATGGGCCACGCATTAAATTCAGATAGGATATTTTTAGCCGTGTAATTAATGATATTTATGGCGGTTGGTAAATGTAGGTGAAATTTTTAATTTTATTGTTTTTATTTCACGGAAGTATGGGCACAAGCAACACGTATGAAAGATATTTTTGTATTGTTCATTATATATATGAAAATGCAATGGCAGATAAATATAGAGAGAGCAGAATTAAAAAGGAGAGCTTTTTTTTCTGCAACGCACAACAGTGCTGAACCTCTAATTTTTCTGAGATAGTGAAATTAGTTTCTGGAACCGAAGCGTTCCTGTTGTAATCCCTCTGAGTAGAGGAAGACTAATTTCTTTTGTGTTTGAAATTAATAGAAATTTCCAACATGGTATCAGAGCTGGTCTAGGCACTCAGTGAGTCAAAAAAAAAACAGACTTTGTTTTTCACTGTAGGAGCTGTAAGAAGCTTATTAATCAGTTTTTTTCCAGCAGAAAGTTTTTTTTCTTGTTTTTAATTATACAGACAGTATCTCTTCTTTACCTATACATAGGTAGATGGCAGATGCTGGAACAGGTTTGACAAATTCCCAACTGCCACAGTTTAATGGGAAAAATCACAGTTATTGGTCCATAACAATGAAAGCATTGTTTGCTTCTCAAGGAATATGGGAACTGGTTGAAACTGGCTATGCTGAACCTGCATATGCAACAGCATTGGCTGCTTTGACAGCAGTAGAAAGAGACCAGTTGAAGAGTGACAGGAAGAAGGATGCCAAAGCCCTGTTTTTTCTCTTCCAATCAGTACATGAAAGTATCTTTCCACGGATTGCAGCAGCAACAAAATCCAAAGAGGCATGGGATATTCTCAAAACTTCCTATCAAGGCATGGAGAAGGTGAAAACTACAAAATTGCAGATGTTGAGGAGAGACTTTGAAACACTCAGCATGAAGGAATCTGATATAATAGATTCATTCTTCACTTAAGTTATTGGGTTGATAACCCAGATAAGATCTCATGGTGAAATTCTTGAAGAAAGAAGGATCGTAGAGAAGATCTTGAGATGTTTACCCTCAAGGTTTGAAGTTGTTGTGGTAGCAATAGAAGAAACAAAAGATCTCTCACA
>APFE030813150.1:103021-133166 GCA_000404065.3 Pinus taeda | reverse complement strand
TCTCATGGGCTTCCAAGAAGCAACCAGTTGTGTCTTTGTCAACAGCAGAGGCAGAGTATGTGGCAGCAACAGCGACAGCATGCCAAGCAGTGTGGCTGAGAAGAGTTCTCAAAGATTTGTGTCATGAACAAGAAAAGGGCACAACCATTTACTGTGACAATAGCTCGGCAATACCATTGTCTAAAAACTCTGTTTTTCATAAAAGAACAAAGCACATAGATACCAAATTTCACTTCATACATGAATTGGTTAACAATGGTGAGATTGTTTTGCAGCATTGCAGAACAGAGGATCAGCTAGCTGACATCTTGACAAAACCATTGGGAAAGAAAAGTTTTGATCATTTCAGGAAATGCCTGGGTATGCAGAAAAACCCAGCAGTTGAAATTAAAGGGGAGTGTTGGAATGATAATTTAAACTGCCGTGGAGCAACAGCGATCGCAGCATACTGTTTCCAGAAAACCTCCAGTTGAGATCCCTGCGATGCGATCAAGTCGCAGATCGCATATCACACATTTTCTTGTTAACCTTCATTGCGTCCTTTCTATTGTCTGCGATTGCGATTTTGCGATGCGATCTGATTGCAGATCGCAAATCGCATGTTTCAAACAGTTATGGAAGCGGCGACACATCTTTTTTCTTCTCCTCCGATGCAATGATGCGATGTTGTGATGGGCCACGCATTAAATTCAGATAGGATATTTTCAGCGGTGTAATTAATGATATTTACGGCGGTTGGTAAATGTAGGTGAAATTGTTAATTTTATTGTTTTTATTTCACGGAAGTATGGGCACAAGCAACACGTATGAAAGATATTTTTGTATTGTTCATTATATATATGAAAATGCAATGGCAGATAAATATAGAGAGAGCAGAATTAAAAAGGAGAGCTTTTTTTTTCTGCAACGCACAGCAGTGCTGAACCTCTAATTTTTCTGAGATAGTGAAATTAGTTTCTGGAACCGAAGCGTTCCTGTTGTAATCCCTCTGAGTAGAGGAAGGCTATTTTGTAATAGTTTTTTTTTTTGTTAATGATTAAGATCCTGAGTTAAAACAAAATAGAGCGTTGTTCTCTGTGAAATTTCTTTTGTGTTTGAAATTAACAGAAATTTCCAACAAAAAATATCTGATGTTATATGTGTTATCCAATGTTACCAGTATTCAAGACGTATTTACTTCATCACAAAACCTATAGAGGAAACCCAGCTCTATCACTGCGATTAGTGTATTATGCAAACCATACCACTCAAGAGTAGCTTGAGCCAGCAAACGCTCACAACATACATTATGACTGTAAAGTATGTTGTTGGAAAGGATTATAGTGATGTAAAGTTTACCCAAACATTGGCCAGAAGTAACCACAAGATCATGTGTCAGCGGAGTATACCCTTAGAAAGCATACATAAATTTTTGCTGCAGTGTACCAATGTTTAAAGAACTCAAGGTCTCAAACAGTGAAATAAACTAGTGCAACATTTGGCATTAATAAATGAGTTGCAGAGCCGATTTTGCATCGATTTGCTTTAAAAGAAACTTAATATCACAAGCCAAAGCACTGATATAAGATTGAGATGACAAGTGTGAAATTTAACTTTGTGGGTTTGATATGCTACACTCCTTTTCAAGCATGTTAGTCTTATGGTAGATATTTTAGTGGGTTGGAAGAGGAGAACTTAAAGAAGAAACCCTTATTTGATGAAGAGAGTGATAACGAAGAGATTGAAGATATTGATGCACTTCTCTATTGTGAGAAACAGAAATGGGATGTAAGTTGTTTTCATTTGCTGAGAATAAAATGTTTGGAGACGAGGAGGATTAGGAGAGCAGGTGAGAGGCAACAAGGTTTTAGCTGACATTGTATCTTTTGAAAAAATGTTTTGCAGGAAGCAACATTGGGTATATTTCAAGAGTTTTCAGCTTCAC
The DNA here is from genome assembly GCA_000404065.3 of Pinus taeda. Taxonomy (NCBI): domain Eukaryota; kingdom Viridiplantae; phylum Streptophyta; class Pinopsida; order Pinales; family Pinaceae; genus Pinus; species Pinus taeda. The sequence goes on along the minus strand of APFE030813150.1, from coordinate 131,242 downwards.
ATGCCACAACAGTTAGTTGTAAGTCACGCGATTTCATACTTTTCCAGATATGATTGCCTTTCTTAGCATTCACTTACTTATGTGATAAATAATAACAAGGGAGGGAAACAATCTCCTCAACATTGAGTACATTTCAAGAGTTTTCAGCTTCACAAGCCACAACAGTTAGTCATAATTCATGGGATTTCATACTTTTCCAGATATGATTGCTTTTCTTAGCATTGACTTACATATGTGATAAAAAATAACAAGGAAGGGAAACAATCTCCTTGTGGGTTTCTTTTGGAGTTGCCCTCAAAGCTCCTCTTGCTTGATGATTTTATGAGCAACATGATGAGTTCTCTTATGAATGTATTTACTATTAAGAAAGATGAATACATTAGCCCCATCTTCCTTTGGAGTAGAGAAGTTTGCAATGTCCCAGGTATGCCTTCGCATGCCCTTGATCTTGCCTCTTGTGATCATGATCCTACCATTGATTTGATTTTGTCCAACAGGTGAAAGAACTTTCAGACTATGTTTATTTAAGTTTTGATTGATTATTTTGGTTTGTGACTGTTGACCACTAAAGTTGCACTTGAAGACTTTTTGAAGATTCCATACCTAAGGATCTTTCAGAGCATTCCTGCACTTTCAGATCATTTAGAGTTTCAGATTTCATCAGGGCTTTTATGCCCCTTTCTTCTCTCTTTCTTCATTTTGAGCCCTGTGGGTATATTGTAAACATGATGCTAGCATGATGCGTAAAGTCATGTGACAAACCTAGGTAGCTTGGAACTTTACTATCAAGTGAGTTCACTCCAGGGAGTTTTTTATTTTTATAAACTAATTATTCATATTTTTTAACACTGAATAAGTAGTTGAACTTTTTCTACCAGATATACTATTAGGTTCCTATACCAATAGGAGTCACAATTTTGAATGATTGAGGTTAAGCCTTGTAATATTGTACATATCTTTGCTTTCTGCAAATGTTTTCCATATTATTAAAAAATTAAAAAAATGTAAAGAGGGTATGTCCTAAAAGAAAATCAAAGGACAAAAAGAATAAGCGAATGTCAAAAAATGAAAATATATGAACCCCAAAAAACAAAAAGAGACCATGAAAGTGTGCAAGTCTAAATGCCGCTACTATTTAATTTTATGCATAATAATGATTGTGTGCGGTTTGTTATTCATGCCACAATCCATGATAATCAAACTGTTTAATCTTGGTTATTTCATGCTTTGAATTTTATGTTTATAGTTAGAGATAAACTTTGACCAAATAGCTTAATCTTGGCAGATCAGTAGATAGGTAGAGAAATAAAAAGAGCTCATCAATTTAATCTGAGCCCTTGCATGATATAAGGTTAAAAGTAGATAGTTTGTTTTATAAAAGAAAAATAGATGATAAAATATTGCTAGTCTAAGTGTACCCCAATAAATGAAGAAAAAATGTTAGAGTAAGTAATGGGTAAGTAGAAGAAAGGTTGATGAACTACAACGTTGATTGGATCAAAACACATGCATCAAGCTTAGACACATATTTCAATATGTATGATCAATTATGAAGGCAAAAACAAAGGTTTGCAAGTCAATGTAATTAACTCCCCCTTAGTCATTTTTTCCCTATACTTACTAATTTCTTATCCACAAGCGTGTTCTAGTACTTTTAATCTTTCAAGTCAAAGAGGCTCAGAGCATTTCTCTGACTTCTGGTGAGACCGGACCCTCGACTTAATGACTTATGGACATAAAGTGTTAGAATCCCCTTCATAAAAGTCACCCCCTTCATTTCCCTAATAAAACTCTTTTTCCTAAGGTTAAACTCCATTAGTCTAAAAAAAGTGAGAAATACCATGTTAAATCCCATTTCATTAAAAAACCCACAAAAACCCTTTTATTTTAAGTATAAAACTAAAGTGCACAAATGTTACATTTTACCTTTTTACTTAGGAAAAACCCACTCCGCCCATTATATTTCATATTAAATACTAATTTTATTATATAATTCCCCTGTATCCCTTTTCCCGTATATTAACTAAATCCCTATGTAAACACCCCCAACCCTTAGTTTTAATAGAAACTATATGTTTATCCCTTATTCCGACAAAACGAATAAATCCCCTTATTAACCTTAAATAGTCACAAATCACTTGTGATTAAAGCATGAGCCCTTCCTTAAGCCCAAGCTTTTATCTCTCGCTCGCTTCCCTCGCCCGACTGCCGTTAGATCAACTTCCCGCTCATCCAACGGCCCAAAGCCATATTGGCCAAGCCCGATGGCTGAACATTACCCAATCGATAAAGTGGTTTTCCCCGACCCCCCGATGGCTGCGTGTCAAGCTATGGACTATATCAGGTGACCCCTCCTAAAAACTGCCTTCGCCTCATAAACAGTGCGACGACCTCTAATACCGCCTCTTGCCAACCCAATAAAACGCTTATTATATGTAATATGAATTTTCGTGTCGTATTTGAAAAGTTGCCCATTAAAACTTAAAACCTTGAAAAACCTTATTTTCGTGCCTTTCGCCCATTTCACAGTATAAACCCATTTAACCCTTCAGCGCCACTTGGAACCTTCGCAATGCAATTCCACCTCCATTTATGTCCAAAACATTGCCATGACTCCTTTCACGGACATCCTTGTGCCATAGAAGTTATCCATCACCTTCCCTACGAACCTGTGTTTTCTTAACAATTGTTTAATTTTGCAGGTAATCCGCAGAAGACTAGACCTTGGATAAACAATTCTGATGCTAGTCACAAAACTTGTTTACTCCAAGACTCGACAGGAAACCTATTCAAAAATCTGTATTCAAAAGAAGAACACAATTATACAAAGAACAGAGAAGAAGACAATTACACACAGAGCCTAGAAGAAACATTAATATAGAGCCTTGACTGTTAACTTAAAACAGAGGGACCAGACAGAGTATGCAGTTAGAATACAAACAAATGAAACATACATAAAGTTGATCAATATCCATTACCATATGCTGATACATATAAAAAACTAAATGATTTATTGTTGAAATACATAGTAAAAAAGTTAAAATGTATAGTAAAGGTAAAAACACAGTAAAGGATATTGACAGGTCATCAAAGTAAAAGTGTATCAGATGAAAGAGTATCAGATTGAAAAATCAAAGTGAAGATAGATGGAAAAACAGAGCAGAAATGGTACATTTTCCAGAAATTTCCTGTTTAAGACATAATTTTGCAAAAACTACCGTGGCCATTCCAAGATGCATTTTGAGAAAATGGAGGAGATTTGTGTTCCTAAAAGGCCAATCTACAAAAACCTATCTCACTTTTTACATAGGTATTACAAAAAGGAGATAAATGCATATCTTCAGAGCCTATTTTTCGGACTGTGCAAAGTCCTATTTTTGACATCTTTTTGCAGAGATTATTGTGAACAGCTGGAGTTGAATTTTGGGAAACCAAAAGAGGTTTATCTCAATGACATACTTATCTACAATAACCTCTTTTATTGTTTACATATATATCTCGGATTGAGATATACAAAGGTATCACTGGACCCTAATTTTGCAGAATTTGTGGGGCAGAATGCACAAAGGAAGGAGGCAATTAGTGACTTGGAAGCCTCATCATCAATTAAGAGTTGCTATCAAATTCGAATTTCTCTTCTTCATCACCATCGATACATAAAATTAGTGCCAAATGGATTCATTAGTTTTGAGTGCCCTTTATTTAAGTTCTATTATTGTAAAACAATTTGAGATATTTGTAAAACCAATCTTGATATTTTTTCAAGATATTTCAGTTTAGAATATGTATAAATACTTCTTCATTTGAAGTATCTGGGGTTGATTCTTAGACATTTCTATAGACTTCTTGATCAAAAGACTGTACAGCCATTGGACTCTTGGAGCATTAACTGAGTCAGCAAACTAGATTGATGAATAAAGACCAGATATTTCACAAGATTCATGTGTTGAGCGAAGTGCAAACAAGTATTTTCTCATGTTGTTGTTATCCTTCTTAAATTTTTTCTACAATCTTTAATGTATTTCTGAAACTGTATGTTATAACTGGAAAATTATCTCAGAATTTGTTTAATTACACTTTGTTTTAACTGTTAGGCATATAAATGTTTTCTACTGATCTCTAAGTTAAGGAGTTCTTAATTGCTCCTTAGTTTAGGTTCTCTTTATAATCTATAGCAAAGGATTCTTAATTGCCCTTTGTTTCCGATTACCCTCTGTTCCTCATTTAAATCCCGATCTAAGAATTTTTAATTGTTCTCTCACCCTGGTTCAAACCATTTCACCCCTTTGCCCCAAAGACCTGCACTTTTCTTTGCTAGCTTGCCCTTTGAACATTCCCTTTAGTGAGTTGATCCAGTTCCGCTACCCTTCTTTTGACTCCATAGCCCAATGGTCTGAAGACATCATTTTATCCATCTGTTTCAAGGATCACACCACCCAATCTTTAATACAGATCAAAAACCCCCTGAACATTCAGAACTAGCCTAAAATCCCAGCAAACAAAGCTAAATCATATAGAGAGAGCCCTTTCAAAGCTTAGGTTGGCTAGAGCCTATGCTCCAAAGTTGGTTTGTGGTTACCTCGGTGATTTCTTTCTTTAACCTTGAGAAAATACAGACTGATAACATATACCACCAAAACTGGAGTGCGGCTTGATGGTAGAGCCTTGAGTGAGCCCTAGTGTCTAGAGCCAATGTACATTACCATCCTAGATCACTTGTAAAATTTCCCGTAGGACGAGATTTTTAATTTAAATTGTAATAAGTGATATCTAGAGAAGTTGTAAGGGGTATGCATAATCAAAATTAGACCTTTGCACCTCAACTTTCTACTAAGACACACTTTGAGGGGTGGAAAATCACTTATAGATCCCCAAAACCCATTTTTTCCTAAGGTTAATGGGAAAATGAGAAATAAATAAATAGCCCAAAAATAAATAAAGTTGAGAAAATAATTAATTATTCTACCTACCAAGTGACATGGAAATGAGTTGGAAAATCAACTCAAGTCAAAGTGATGTGGAAATGAGTTGGAAAATCAACTCAAGTCAAAGGCAAATTAAATGACAAGTTGGAGAATGAGTTGGCATCAGAGATCATTGAGAATTGAAGCACATGGGAAAAATCCAAATGTGGGCCAAACTTGGGGCATGGATTCCCCACATGGCAGCGCTAATAATGCAAGAAAAATCAGTGCAGAACTTCAGAGATTTGGGGAAATATTAATTGAGAAATTTATGGATATGTTTCCACCTACCTTACCACTTGTACGCAGCTCCTATCTTCAGCACGTACGCACCACTACATGCAAGGATTTCGGCAGCTCAATGCACAACAGTTTGGAGCTCCAATGCAGGGCAATTTCTGGCAGTTCATAGCAGAGGTGTCACAACTCCATTTTGGTTGGGAATTTTGTTGAGATTTCTATGGGAGTTGGTTTCCCTCTTCACAAAATCGACCTCACACATGTTACAACAAAAGGAAATTCGAATTTGTGCACATGGGTATGCTGCCACATCTCAAAAATCAATTTCTACACTTTGCTGGGCTCTTCACACTTGGAATTTGACTTGTTACTCTAGGATTTCCTCCCCTTCCACTTGTCATTGGGATTTTTCATCGAGATTTTCTCCACTTTTTCTATTTAAATGGGCCTTGGGCTTTCCATTGTATCAATTTTTAGACGAGCTATTGTGCTTAAGGAAACTTTGGAAAAATTTGTACTCACTTCTTCATATGCAAATAAAGTAAAGACTGATTGTGAAAATTCCTATTCTCGAAGAACCCCTACATTATCAAGTTATTCTCTGAATACTGAAGCAAATTACTTCTGCAGCCTACACTTCTTTAATATTTGAATACATGAAATAAAAAACTGAACAAAGAACAAGATACATAGGACACAGTTATTTTTGGACAAAATAGTCCCTGGAAAAACCCAATACGGGAAAACCGGTGCAACAGCTCTGAGGGTGTTCCATTATTAAGCAGTAATTCTGAATACAAATGCTGGATGCCCTCCCAGCAATCCAGTGACAAAAAAATACAATGGTGGAAAATCTAAGTGAGTTTTACCTCACTTCATCCGATAGATTTCGGCTGATCCGGCAACAAGACTAGCTAACCCCAACTACTTTTGTATTGGCCCTGCGTAGGCTTTGCGTCAGCCCTGCGCTGCCTCTTCTGTCCACTGCGTCAACCTTCCTGACTGTTCTGGCAGTTCCCTTATAGTTTCGACTTTCTATGTGGAGGGCAACTTTCTGCTTCTGTGTTGGCCCTTCTGGCTCTGCATCAGGCTTGTGTAGGCCCAGATTGGCTTCTCTTCGCCTCTCTGTCACTACTCTCGAACTATCCATGCCCCTCTGCTGCAACTGATCACCTATATCGAATTTTTCAGCTTTCTAGCCCCAGAAATCGAACTTCGCATCGATATGTTCTCTCCATGCGTTTTTCCAAATGAACCCCAAACCTCCATTTTATACTTTTCCTGTTGAGTCTTCAACGATCGAGATTAAGTCTCTAATCAATGGCTAAGATTAAAACACGACTTGATCTGCCTTCTAGATCATTCTCACCCATATTTTGATTAATACCCATTAATATTTTAATTTCCTAAGTTTAGGCTTACGAACTCCATTAAAAATATTAATTATTTTAATAAAATACAATCTGAGTGGAATTTCACCAAACGGTTTCTGGGTTCTTTAGAACTCATGAGCCTTAGCCTCTCCACCAATTTTCAAGGCTAGAGCACTTTCGATGCTACCAAAAACTAACACTCCTTCTTAGCGAGGAAAGTGCTCTAGCAACAATGTCCACCTGCATGCTGCTTTGTTTCTGAAGCACCTCCTTTTTGCACTGCTGCTGCTACCAACACTGTGCTGTTGTTACTATTGTACTGTTTCCCATGACACTACCACTGCCACTGTACTACAACTTCCTCTCAAACATTGCATCTACTATGCTGCTAGCACTGCCAATGCTAACACTGCATCCATACTGCAACTCAATTGCTGAGAGAAGCAACTAAAAAACATCCAAAATTAGTTGAACTTAACTGTGTTCAACATAATACAATGAATGTTGGAATCTGATTGCCGCCGACTCTTTGAATATTTTGCGCTGCTACTGACCTCTTCACTGTGCCATTTGCACCACTGCCAACCTTGCCCTGTGCTGATCAGTGTCTGGTTCCAAGCCATTGCATCTGTCCTCCAAACACTCCATTGCATTATCTGACACTAAGTCCATCTCTCTACTGCTGAATCTTGGGCTCCCGTAGCAAGGAATTGATCCAAGAGGTGGACTCCTTAAGGATCCTGCCCACATGTAGTCCTCTCGACTACAGCTCAATATCGCCCCATCTTCCTCCTGGAGATGCATGGCCACTCATGGCATACTCATCCTCGTCAATCTTTGCTGAGGCAACCTTAGGATCATGTTTCTCATCCTTGTCCTTTTTCTTCAAAGGACACTAGGATGCATAGTGGCCCAACTCACAACAATTGAAACATTTCACCTTTGAAATGTTCCTCTTTCGCTTCGGCTTCTGTTGTCGCTTCGATGCTAGAGTTGCGTTCTCCTCCTCCTCCTTTGTCTTTGTGCCACTCCCACTGCTTCCACTGAGGTTGACCTTCACTAGGTCCCTCATTAACTCCTCTTGTTGAAGAGCCTCCCACATCTCCTCCCATGAAGGTAGCTTTTCTCTGCCCAATATGCTTTGGATGAAAACTTTCCATTCATCTGAGACTCCATTCAGGGCTATCCTCACCATCGCGGTTCGCTGAGGAGTGGACCCCACTGCAGCAACCTAGTCTCTAGTGTCCTGAAGATGCTGAAGATAGAGGTTCACCCCTTCTCCTTTCTGCATCAAAGTCTGCAGCAACTTCTGCTCCAAATACATCTTCCGTTGTTTGGAAGAACCTTCATACAAAGAAGACAAGGCTTACCACATCTCTCAGGCTGTATCCTTGCCCTGCAAGTGTGAGACCATATGATCTCGAACTCCTTCGAGAATGAGCCTCTTTCATTCCCATGTTCGGCCTTGTACTTCTTCCTTTGATTGTTGTCAGTAGGAACAACTACAACACTATTGACGTAGGCCTCTAGATCATATTCCTCCAGAACAACTAAGATTCTGGTCTTCCATATGACATAGTTGGAAGCACCTTCCAACGTGTCCTGATCTCTGAGCCCATGCGATGCCATCTCACCCAACTGTCGAACTGGCTCCTCTAGTCACTGCTTAGCACTGCTCAGTTACTCAGCAAGTGAGAAATTCGAACTTTCTGGTGGAAATTTCTCTAAGTAGAAAACTCCCCTTCTATGTGTCTTCGTTCTTTTCTAGTGGATTTCTGCCTCGGCAAAAACTGCGCCCTTCAAGCACTGCGGTGAGGCTCTGCGTCACTCCCTCTGCCTGTGCAAACTCATGAACTGGAAATCGTACCTCTTTGTCGTCTCACTCAGAGAGAGATTTCCTCACATCTGCTTCCCAACAAGGACTGCGCAATCCCTTCAAGGGGATTTGAATTGATGCCAAGTGCAGCTTTTGGCCTCACTGCTTAGCACTGGATCTACTCTTCCTGTTTCAAAATCAATGCTCTGATACCATGTGAAAATTTCTATACTCGAAGAACCCCTACGGCAGCAAATCTGAATCTACTTCACCTACTTTATTTTAATATACATTATCAAGTTATTCTCTGAATACTGAAGCAAATTACTTTTGCAGCCTCCACTTCTTTAATATTTGAATACATGAAACAAAAAACTGAGCAAAGAACAAGATAAATAGGACAGTTATTTTTGGACAAAATAGTCCCCAAAAAACCCAATACGGGAAAATCGGTGCAGCAACTCTAAGGGTTTTCTATTATTGAGCAATAATTCTAAATACAAATGTTGGATGCCCTCCCGACAATCCAGTGACAGAGAAATACAATGGCGGAAAATCTGAGTGAGTTTTACCTCACTTCACTTGGCAGATTCTGGAAACAAGACTGGCTAACCCCGTCTGCTTTTGCGTTGGCCCTACGTCAGCCTTTCAAGCTCTACGTCAACCTTGTGCTGCCTCTTCTACCCACTGCGTCAACCTTCACAGTTGTTCCGACAGTTCCCCGACAGTTCCGGCTTTCTACGTGGAGGGCAGCTTTCTGCTTCTACGTTGGCCCTTCTGGCTCTGCATCAGGCCTGCGTGGGCCCAAATTGGCCCAACGTCAGTCATCCTGGCTTCTGCACCGCCTCTAGTAACTTCTCTCCGCCTCTCTTTCAGTACTCTCGAACTGTCCCCGCCCCTCTGCTGCAACTGATCACCTGTATCGAATTTCTCAACTTCCTAGCCCCATAAATCGAACTTCAGATCAATCTGTTCTCTTCGTGTGTTTTTCCAAATGAACCCCAAGCCTCCATTTTATAATTTCCTGTTGAGTCTTCAACAACCGAGATTAAGTCTCTAATCAGTGGCTAAGATTAAAACATGACTTGATCCGCCTTCTAGATTATTCTCACCCAAATTTTGATTAATATGCATTAATATTTTAATTTCCCTAAGTTTAGACTTAGGAACTCCATTAAAAATATTAGTTCTTTTAATAAAATACAATCCGGGTGGAATTTCACCAAACAGTTTTTGGGTTCTTTAGAACTCATGTGCCTTAGCCTCACCACCAATTTTCAAGGCTAGTGCACTTGTGATGCTACCAAAAACTAACACTGATTGCATCCACATGGACCCCCCCTACACATGCCACATGGAACATGCTAGAGTTCTCTCCTTTTTTTGGATTTTGAGAGCTGATTGTCATCATTATGGAGGGTCAGCCCATGTGTGTGGGCATTTATGGCATCCATGAGGGTTAATTTGTGTTTATTTGAGAATGTTGATGTCACTCAAGTGATGTGTTAGCCTAATGTTCTAAGATGGCACTCAAAGTGTTTTTGATGATTTGGAAATGACTTAAAATCATATATTGAAGACTAATTGGCCCAAGAGAAGTTGTCCGCTCGTGTAGGGTATTTGTGACATTTCAAAGACGTTGTTCCATCAATTCTTGCTAGACATTGGGAGGGAAGTAAACAAGGAACCTTGCTTACACTCAAATGAAGACTCCTTAATGCATTTCAACTAGAACATTGCACTTCTGGGACTAATCGACCCTCCTCTATGGTTGATGCCACCCTTCTTTTGGGGTTTCAAGCATGTAAAAACATCTTTTGAATTGTTTTCTTGGCTTCGTATCCAATGTATGTGGATGAAAAGTCATTTTGAGGGAATAAAGAATGAGGAGTAGTGAGCCTTATCTATAAATAAGGACCCTCCTCTCATTCCAAATTGCTGTGAATTTTTGGAGAGTTCTCTCTTAATCCATTAATAGATCTTTATTTGGTGGTTTGGTGTTAAGTTTTAACTCCTTGAGCTCTCTTTCTTGGTTAATTTTCTTGATTCATTGAAGACATTTTTGTGGATGATTCAAGAATTCTACTAGCTAGCAAGATTGATCCATTGAAGGGAAAACTTTTGTCCCTTGGAAGGAGGACTTATAGGGTTTGTACCTTTTGTACCTCTCCCATTCTCCTTAGTTGGTGTGGCAAATGCTCAATCTATTGTTTTGTTTAGCTTTATGCTCCTTGACAAAGGTTTTTAAGTTTTCATTTCCATTCATTGTTGATCTTGTTGGTGAAGGCGATTCATTTGAGGAAACCCTTCTTGTAGGACCTTGGTTTTCATGGCTTGTCTTAATTAGACAAGGGATTACTTAATCTCTAGACCCTAGTCTCTTATTCTAATCCACATGCATATAATAACCAAATCTTGTAGCGGAATCTTACTTGACCCCATGAACCCTAAGTGGAGAGAAGGCACTAAGCTTAACTCCCAACAACCAACTAGAAAACCCTAAAACCTCAAATTATTTTTTTTCTTATCATAAAAATAGAAAAAGATAGTAAAGATAAACTGTAAAAAAATATATTTATTCATTGTCTAGTTCAAAGTTAACAATTGAATTTCATTTTTTAGACATTGTTGTCTAAGGGTTTATGCTTAATTATTGATTTCTTACCCTAATTGTACAAAACAACCCCATAGATTTGTACTTGAAGGAGTCATATAACATATTGTAGGCTGATTTAAGATATTTACTAATTATGGAAACTAAATTATAGCATGAAAATTAGAATTGGTGAAACCCTAAGAGCTAGGGTTTCACCCAAAAAGGTGCATCCTAACCCTACCCTAGCTTATTTCATTCTTAGATTGTTTATCAAGCTTATTTAATGTAATATAACGGTGAAATTCATCTCCTAAGTTCCTCATTGCATTCATATTTCATTTTGGAGATTTTTGGTGAAATCCTAGGGGGGTTCACCACCTAGTTTTATAAGTTTTTGTTAATTTGTGGTTATTTTTTATTAATACTTGTAATTTATCATCATTGGGCTATTTTTACATGAAATTTTGAATGCCCTAGCAAAGACATCCAAGATCCAACATTAGAAGTACCTTTGGGCACTCTTGGGTGGCTTCTCCTCACTCCAAATATGCATTTTCTACATTTTTATTCATAAATCAGATTTTAAAATTGTGGATAGCAACAAGCTTGTCAAATTTACATTATACTATGAAGAGGTAACTCAAATGTATCATTTTTCCTTGATTTATGCGATAATATATCTCTTGTATGGTAAAAGGTCTTTATCCGCCTGTTACCACAAAATCTAGCAGGGCTTGGAGAGGGAAACACTACAAGACAAGAGCTAGAGAAAGTGCTAACAATGGGGTAGAATGTTACCTTAGCCAAAACCCCCTGCTCTTGATGGACTTTCTGTTGGAGTAAGTTGTCAATGATGTCAAAGCATTGTTGAAGATGAAGGAAACCATATGCTTGTGATGAAGCCCTAAACACTAGTTGATGCATGTCCTAGATAAAACTCTAAATAAAAACCCTAGTTGATGCCCTAACCCTAGCACAAAACCCTAACATGGGTGAAGAAGCCCGAAAATTGCAATATGATAAACCCTAGGTGCATTGTCGAAGCAAACCCTAAGTATGAAACCCTAACCCTAAGTGAAAACCCTAGATGCCTAATGTTCATTATGAAACCCTAATTCTATATGATGTCCTAGCCTTGTTGAAAATGGCATAACCCTAACGGATGAAGAACTCATGTGAAAGATCCCTTATCTTGAAAACCTAGCAATCCTTAGCATGAAACCCTGAGTGCATAATGCCCTAACCCTAGCATTAATTGAATGGCAAGCATGCATGCTTATTGAAACCCTATGAATGGAAAACCCTAGAATGGTTGGTTGGCAAGCCTAAACCCTAATTGAACATAATGAAACCCTAGCTCTATATATATATACCTCATATACATGACACCCTTGAGATATCCTAAGAAACTCTAGATGTTGTCCTTGCTCTTAATGAATAAGCCCTAACCTTAATGCCTAGATTCATGATGATGATACCTTGACCCTAATTCTAATACCTTAATCCTATTTCCTAAATGCACAAGGAAACCTTGATCTAGAAAATCATAACAAATACCCTAAGGTCTATCATATAATTCTAGGACTGTCATAAAGACAATATTTTTCTTGACATTTGAGACATCATCTTGAAGTGAGTCTTATACCAGCTCATAGAGGACTTTCACCTCTTTCCAATGAGTATTCATTCACCTCTTATCTCCTTGTCATTATGGAGATACTAATTTTTGAAAATAGTGTATGTTAATATTGATCAAATCTGCTAGCCAACTTATGTAGGCTCAGTGGGACATGTCGGCTCCCCTGTAAAGACGCGTCTCTTCAAACATACACGAACAAATATAAACAGAAGACAGAGCTTGTTATTTCAGTCAAGAAATTCAGTCAAGAAAAAATACAGAATTCAAATTTGAGATTGAAGAGAGGACGAAATTTAAAGGTACAGCTGAGAATATTTATTGACTATTTTTTGACAAGGGCTATTCATTTTAATACTTCAGATCTTGACCATTGCCAAGACTAGAACAGTCTGCAACTCAACCCTGTGGAGGACCTTAGACTTTGACCTGTAATTAGGTCTGCAACTTGACCTTATTCCCAGACTTCAGACCTGTTACCTTGTTGAGGATTTCAGGCCTGTCTTCTAAGTTCTGACCTGTGACTACTATTTCAGAACTTGTTAACTTTTGCAGACTTGTGGAAAAGGTCTTCTTCAGATCAGTGATCGTTTGTTGCAAGCCTATAGGTAATTCTTAATAGCGGATCTATGAAGACTACCAGCCATACCTGTTGCAGATCTATTGTTGCTCATTCTTGCAGACCTGTGAAGATTAAATATCAGAACTGTGTAGTTGCAGACCTTCATTGATTGCAGACCTTGAATTTGGACTAGCTCACCTTGAGTAGCAGATCTTTCAACAGAAAAGGAGCAAACATTTTTGGCTTATTTTGTGGGCGTTTTGAAGATAACTTGGTGATATTTTTGAAGCTGCCTTGTGCCATTCTTAGGCCACTTTCCTGGGCATTATGACCTGAAGCTTTCATTGAGTATAGTGCCGTAAATTGTTCTCAGATCTGTTTTAATCGGCCACTTCAGAAACTGCAATAATTCTCAGATGACAAGTTGCCATTTACGAATGCAAGTTTGTAATCACATCTGCCCATACTCTGAATTTTTTGATACATAACTCGTTTTTTGATCTCCAAAAAGATCCCCTATTTGCAATTGTTTTATGGAATTTCAATCTCACATCTTCTTGCAGCACTTACAGGGCATGTGTTACAATTGGCATACACTGGAACAAGTTACTGTTTAATTAAAACGGCCAGATTCATCACCAGCATTTCTTTCTTATGATGTTTTGATAGCATACTGTGACATGCTCTGGAAAAAAATGTATTTTGTGACGTGCTTTTTTGATTGACCAAGCTATATTTGACAATTTTTGAGGTGCTCGAATGGTTTGATGGTTTAACTTAATCAATCAATTTGAGCTAACTTGCACTCCCAAGATGTAGCTTAAATTGATCTTTAGGGATTTCCCCCAGGCTAGTATAGCTTTTCTTACTATGATGTGTGGGACAAGGGTACCGAGGAGATAGAGGGTAGCTTGCTTAATGTACCTTTAGGCCTCTGAGGTTAGGACTTTTCCTCCTAGTATAGAGTTTGAGAGCTAACAAAACCTACACTGAGATACCATGTTGAAGACCCTAATGATCCCATGAATGAGTTAGTTTGTAATGATGACCAGTTTGGTAACTTTGCAATTTTAGCAAACTTGTTGGCTCTCGAGGAAGAAAGTACTCAATTCAAGGGAAGTGATGGTGTTTGAAAGTTGCAGTTTCATGGAGCCCAATGTAGAACTAGTGTTAGAGCTAGGATTGTATTCCCATCCCCTGAGGGAAATGTCATATCCTTTTCATAAAGGCTTGAGTTCGATTGCACAAATAACATTGCAAAATATGAAGCCACGGTATGGAATTGGCTCAGGATATGGCTATAAACTATAAAGTGCTTGCAAGTAATAGGTGATTTTGATCTCATAATTTTGCAAGTGAAGCAAGAATTTGTTGCCAAGAATGAAAGATTAAAGAGATACAGAAATGCAGTGGGGGAGTCCATGGAGCTATTTGATGCCTTCACCATTAAAGTTTTGCTTACGAAGAAGAATATTAAAGCTAATGCATTGACAGTGGTAGCAATAACCTTTCAACCATGTGATGAGTTCATTTTTGGTAAATCTAAAGTGAAAAGATTTTTTAGAGCTTTTGTCTTGTTGCCTCAAAATTTAGCAGGTCTTGTGAGAGGGCTCATAAGACAAGAATCAGACCAAGGGACAACACTGAGGTGGAGGCCCACTATCACCATAGCTCACCAGCAACTGCTCTTTAGTGGACTTTCACCACAAGGGAGGCTTCCCGATATTGGTCACCGAATAGGTATTCTAAGTCTATCGCTTAGAGGTGACAAATGGATTGGCTCGATAAGAGCACTTAGCTTAAGGACAAGGCTCAATCCAACAAAGACAAGTCAAAACGTGCACCTTAAGAGATCTATCTAGGGCACTTAAGACCTAGGGTTTAATGAATAATCAAGGACAAAGGCTTACCAAAGTGCATAAGACCAAGAAAAGGCTTGCTTATGATTGATTTGATCAACAATTTGAGCAACAAACCTTCAAGAAACCCTAAGTTGAAGCCTAGGGTAAGGTTAGGGTTTACCCTAGGGAAAAATTACCTAGGGCTTGTGATGCCAACCCTCAAAAAGGCAAAATTAACTACGGAAAAGGATGGATTTTGATGCACTGAAACTCAAACCATGTGTATAACCTCACCACAAGCCAATGCGCTACTCCTAGTTGAATTTGGTCCTATGCCCTAGCCTAACGGCTTGCCTTGAAGGGCCGAAAATTGTAAGAGAAAGGGAGAAAATATTTTTTAAATAGTTAACAATTGGGATTAGAGAGCCTAACATCAAGAGGATAGTATTTGCCACAAAATATATCCTTTTGGTGGGCATTCACTTCAATTTCTTCCATAAACTCTTTTGCCTTAAGAGGGAAACCCTAGTTTTATTCTCCTTCAACTTGGGGGCTTCTTGAAGGTTTCATGAGCCTTGAACTTGCTAATTTCCATTGTTGGAAACCTTTTCTCCTAGCCTTGACCTTTGGATACTCCAACACTCAACAAATTTCTCAAACCCTAGGTCTTGTGCTTGTAGCCCTAGGTTTCTACATAGAAAGAGAATTACCTCCTATTGGAGCCTTGAGCCTTTGTTGTGTCTTTCTCATAGAAGGTTTAGCCAAGTCACCTAACACTTTATACCTAAAATATCATACATAGGTGACCTTTACCACAAACTGGGACTCCTCCCATCAGTGAAAATCTGTGAAAAGCATGGGTTTTGACTATGATGACAGTGGGCCACTTTCCCATCATTGTCTCTTGGTCTAGTTTATGTCTTGTAGGGTTTCACTTTCCAAAGCTTGCTAGATTTTGCGGCAATAGGTATTATGCTGCTTGAACACCATCATACATCTATAGCATATTATAAACTTTTAGATTGCTAACCCTCTATTTGTTTAAGGGTTATAAGGATAGACTTACCAATCCAATTAGGGAATCCCCCCTCATGTCAGAGAAAAACTAACCTAAAATGAGAGAGGTATCCATGGGGGTGATGGTCGGTGGAACTTATAAGTTTCCCTATGCTTGCTATTGTAACTGTAAGACTTGAATATTTTACAAGTGCAGGTTTGGAAGGGAACATACCCCCATTGTTTTTCCCACCATATAATGAGTGAAACATCTAGAAACTCAATTGCTTCCTCACAAAGCAACCAAAGAATGTTTCTCAAAATGATATTTCTTTTAGAAACATTTATGGACATACTTTGTTTCTAAGATGTTCTTGATTTCAAAAGTCTTCTACACCTCAAATATGGGACAAGCTTGAAGTGATTCTTGCTAGTTAGTCTTCTATCTACATATAAAGTTATGTTACAAGATGTTGAAGGTTGATCCATAATATGATTAAAGAAGTGGGATGTTTGATCCATAATATAGGTGAAAAAAAGGGGCATTTTCAATTATTAAATGACCTTTGGCATTAGGGATTTGAATTCATGAAATTTACCCTTTTTTATAAATTATGATAACATGCTTCTGGTCAACATAAGTGCACAAGCATGTGGACTTGTGAAAGCATGTTTTTGGCTATGTTGTTGTTACTGGATATCTATTCCACCAAATTCATCCGAGACTTACACATGGCACTTGTTACACCCTGTATTATATTATGTTCCACATTGTGATTTTCATCACATTGATGGAGTTTGTAGCTAGTACCTTTGGAACTTTTTGGATTGATTGGGCATACACACTATTTCTTTGCGTAAGGATGCTATGTCTTGGTTGAGCTGGTGTTTTGGTTGGAGAGGGTTCACTTCTCTTTGATGTATAGTCATGGTTGTGGATGTTACTTTCATGCCTTTGGATTAGTCTATGGACATATGAATGCTTGCTATTTCATGCACTATCTTCCTCTTGGAGCATTCTAGTGATCTTGCATAATGGTTATATTTTTTATGACACTAGGAGAAAGTGTTACACATGGTTCTCTTTTGAAGGATGTGTAATGGGAGGAATACTTGATAATTTGATGGCATAAGCACTTTCTTATGTGGTAGGCTGGTGCGTATTACTATGGTGTGATTTTCCTAGGTGATATAACATTGATATATTAGACATCAACTAGGGGGAATGAGTTTGATGATGATTAGTACCCTTGTTGATATACTCTTTCCTATGTTTGAGTTACAAGGGGGATACCACATATGTTTCCTTGATGAGCGAACCTTTCCTATGATTGGATGATGTATTAGACCCTTGATGTGGTGCACCCTAGGTTCAAGCCTAGATGGAGCCTTTGATTTGTTGTTATCATTGTGGAGTTTTGCTCGGGTAAATTTTATTTACATGGTATGACATTTTGATGAAGAGCATCTCCTCATTGGCACACATGCTCATGGTGATTTAATCATATAATGACTATTTGGAGGTGGGCTATGGTTATATTAGAGCATTAACCTTTGCACACACACAATGAGATTGATTTAACCATTCAATGATTAATTAATCATTTTTATCTAGGTGAAAGTTAATTAATTGGGGCCCCTACTTCATTCGGCATATTTTCGTAGTTGTATGAGGTTATTTGAGATTGATTGAGGGGTTTTAATGGAACACTCCCCTCTTTGGTACAAATTTTAAGGTGTGCATGCATTATTTTATTATTTTGGAGAAAATGGCACAATTTTCTATGGTGCATCTCCTTGGGTTGGTTGAGCATCATTATGATTTAGCACATGGAGGAATGTTTTATTTTTTCATTTGGACACTTCTCCAGGTTACCTTTCTCTTGTGCACATGGTTTTGGCACATTAATTGATGAAGTTAACCGTCGATTGAAACAAGTTCATAGGGTGCATTTCATATGGAGGATATTTTGTATTTGTTGGTGGGTTGAGGTGGCTCTAATGCACACTCTCTTATCTGGATTTAAACAGGAACGCGACAAATTACAGAGATAACCATAAACACAGAGATGCAGTGTAAATAATACTTCATTTTGTTAATGTAAAATACTGAAATATGCTTACAAACAGAAGAGATGTGGTGGCTACATGCCTCTGAACTGTGTTACAATGAGGCCTGAAGGCCTATTTATTGTTGAGAAACAATAGAAAACCCTAAACATCCAAAAACCTAACCATAGAAGATGAAATGCCAAACTGTGGGCCTCGTTTGGGTAAATTGGTACATCAACTTCCCGGGGTCGTAACTTTGGCATACGATCTCCGTTTGACGCGCACAATAGCTCGTTAGAAACATCTCTCCGAGGACTATTACTTTGGGAAGAGCAACATTGGAATATGACCCATGTTGCTCCCAGTTTTCCCAAAAAACGTCGTTTAGGGCCTCAAAATGGCTCCGGAAGTTCAGGACCCAAAAAATTGCTAAAAATAGTAAATTGTGCTACAATTTAGGAAACTGAAAAACTGAAAGAGACAGTTGTGGGGGTCCAAGTGGGATAGGTGGGTGGCCACCAACATCCACCTAGATCACTCTCTGGGTTGCATCTCTCCTAGGTGTTTTTCATGATTATTGCATGGCTATTTCAGCGACACTCGACATCATTTCCGCTGTGTTGGAGAGCACCCTCACCTCTTTAATTGGAATTTATATTATTTTAATTGGAGGTTGTAATGGAGGAGCTTTCTTGAGCGATGAATTGCACTTTTAGGGCCACACATGTGACGTGTGCATGCATTTACATGGTCTTATTTCTATTTTTGGAGCTTCTTCTTGGAGGGCACAAACTTGGAGACATTCCTCTTGCTATTTGTGGAGGACTGCACCCTTTCATTATTTTATTGCTAGCTTAGAGGGCACACATGTGGAGAGGATGTTTTATTATTCATGGAGCCTTGCATTTTGGAGGTTGTAACCACTTCATTATTTTATCATTTATTTGAATAGTCTCATGGGAGTGGTCACTTGGGAGCATTACTTTATTATATTTGAATGCATGCATCTTGGAGGGTGCACTTGGTGAGTTCTCCTAGTTCGAACATGGAACAAACGATCCTATGCTTAAGAATATTATTTGTATTTTTCTTGCATGCATCTTGGAGGGCTCCTTGTTTGTTGACTTTTAAGCATTTTATGGTCAATGACTAATTTAGTGATGTGCCCCCTTCATGAAGCCTTATCTTACATATTTATTAATAGTTTTAGATGGGGTGACATTTGTTGGGGTAGATGGAGGCCACATGATCCATTCAAACATTGATTGAAGAGGGGTCTAACTAGTCCAATATTATATCATTGTTTGACATAACATGGAGTGAGTTAGCAAACAATATATTTCTTTGCAAGAGAGAGGTTAAGCTACCATTATAAAAGAGGAGCTTTCTCTAATTCATTTTTGTAATTAGCGATCGGGGAATATGGTGAGATTAAGAAGTGATTAACTATTGAAGATCAGAGATGATGATATATGGAGCTCCCTTGTATACCATCCCTAAAGATTTATGAAAGATTGAGGTATTGATCTACTTTGTTGTAGGATTTTATTATGCTCTTCAAATGGTATTTATGTTGTTGATTTGGAAGCATATTTCAACCATAAAAACAACACCTTTGTAATAAGATTGATTAATGGCAACCTTAGCCCTCCATGACTAGTGTTCTATAGCACATTTCCAACAAACACTTAAGATTTTTCTTGCCAAATTACGACCTTTTTATATCAAGTACATACACTATATATATAAAGTAATTCCTTCATCCATTAGGTGGTGGAGTGTGGTAAACTAGCCCTTTCTACTGTGTGGCCTACTTCAAAATAGTTGTTTGTAATGCATAAGTTTTCTTGTTCACGAAATGTCTTATACTCCATTGACCCAATAGTTTGGTAGGCCATTTTCCCCTCATTTTCCTTTCCTTTCTCTTTCCTATCCCTTTCTCCATTTCCATTTTGATTTTCCTATGCTATTCTACAACCATTTTTTTGTTAGCAAAGCTTCCTTTGAAGATGACAAAGCTTCCTTTTCAACTTCATCTTGAGTCCCCACTCCATAGCCTGGATAATCATAGTTTTGGGTAGGCCCCTTTGCAATCGAGAAGAGCCAACATGAAGATAGAGGAAGGGCTATTGAGGTGACGATGGTAGCCTTCTTGAATTACACAAACTAACACAATGGTGCTTGGGACTTTATACTTTTGAGGGTGCTACTTTCTGTTTTAAGTTTTAACAACACCAACTGTTGTCGCAAGTTTTGGTGGACAACAAACATGAGCATAGAAATGAACTGAAACTTGAACCTTAGTAAGTGATTTAGCATCACCTTGCTTTCACCAACACAACAAGCCACTATTGACATTTACCCAAACTGTTTGACTTTCTAAGTGCTTTGGAGCCATCTTTTCAAAAAGATTTACGTGATGTTTAATTAAAGTTGCCTTGTGATTAGCAAAGGACATCTGCAAATAAGTTATATGTCATATTTCACAAATTTGACCAAATTGTACCCTATTCCCAACCTAATTGATTGAAATTATGAAAATGCGTTAAGCATTAGAGCTTATGAGGATAATAGCTTAAAAAAAGAAAGCACTTTCTTGTAAAAACATGAAGTTTCATATCACTTTTTTTTTAACAATAACTGAGTATTTTTATATTAAAAGGACCTGAACATAAGGATCTCAAAGATGCAACTTTATCCTGAACCCAAACTCTATTTTCTACAAACAGCATATTGAAACCTACAGATTTACTAATCTCTTTGTAACACTTGTATACTCGCTAAAAATGGTCAACTAAGAAGCAAAATTTGCATTTCATGAGGTAGGCTTAGTATGATTAAATTGTTGCTGATCTTGGAGCTGATTCTGGCTTCATATCGCCCGCTGGTTTATCTCCCATTGTGTCTCGAGATCATCCAAAAGAAAAGGCGCATAGAGACTAATATTCAGAGATAACTCAGTCCTGTAACTGGGAGTTTTGGTAGTCAACGTGGGAAACTTAAGTACCCCACCTCCAGTAATCATAAAACATATAATTAACAAGCTAGTAAAAGGCAGCCAAACTTTCGTGGTGGCCGTGGCAGTTTTTTTGCCTCGATGGCTTGATGTGGGGAAAGAAAAGCAGGTCATTAGTGGAGACAGAAATAGAGCTTCCAAGGAGCACAGAGAGGCAAGAAGGGAGTCCAAGTAGCCAGGTTCCAGAGCACTACTAGGGAGAGCCAATGCATTGCAGATGGCCTGAGGCCAAAGCACCAATAGAGAGGAACTTAGGATGAGGAGGATAGATAAGGAATCGCAGATATGAGTGCTCTGTTGAATTTCCATGATCTTGGGTCTAGGATAGAATCTTAAAATCTCTGACTCTATCAAACCAAGAATCTCAACCATAAACTACTTTGCACAACAGAAATATAAGCAGTAAATCACATATGCACAATATACACAGTTTTAAACAAAATTGTACAATAATGTACAATCACCAATCTTTGTTATATTAATCCAAATCTGATAAATACAATAGTCTATGGATACAATATACAATGACAAACTTGGTTGCGGTACTTCTATGTCGTATCTTGTCCTGCCGGTCCGTCGCACCCATACTGCTCACTAGTAGTGCCTTAGTCCATCAAGGCCACTACACATCGAGACTCCATGAGGGCTACCTCCTATTACTGTTGCAAGTCACATCTGCTACAATGAACACAGGCTCATCAACTGCTCTCTGGGTTGGCCAATTCCCGAGCTCCAATCTGCCAGGCTAGCAACAACTTTCGTCCATCATAGAGTTGCACTTCAGTTTCTCTTTGTCCTTCAAGGTAGCTCGTCTAGGGCTACTTTGGGTAGCCAACACATTGCCCTCCAACAGTGCTATGGCACCCAATCTCATCACTGCCGGATCTGCACCTAATATGACTTGTCCTCACCTCGGAATGTCATATAAATGGCTCCAACAGGCTACAACAAGTTTGATCCATCACCAAACTGTGACCCAATACACTTCAACGCTATTGTTCCAAGTCTGCTTTCACTGCTATTTATACTGTGACTGGTTAGGGCATCTGGTCATGCTGCAACAACCCTTACAAACCCATCTAACATTCTACAAACAACCCTCAAAGACTGTGGCACACCTTCATGAGACTCCTCACTTAGTACGCTATTGTTCTGGGCATCTATTAGCCCTTAATCCTCCCCACGCAGACCCTAACTGTGATGCTATGGCCTGTGGCCTAGCACGCAGTCCACCTGTAGCATACGACCATCACCATACAAGAATTTTGTCCACAAAACAGTGCCCAAACAGACCTGCGAGAGAGGTCTCCTAACTCTGTCTTCCCAGCAAGCAACTTGGCCTTCCTTTCAGCAACTCGGTGCCCTGTTTAGCCCACAAAACAGTCCTTGATCTCCTCGCTACCCTGGCCTCTTCTTGCTGCGGCTACCACAGAGAATTATCCTCCTTCAACGAGCTCTCTTCCTCCTTGTGTGTTGCACAAATGGATGCTCAAAATAACTCCATATCACCTTCTATATATACCATAAAGAAGGGCTCTCAAAACGTCATATTTGAAGCAACACGTCCATTGGATTCTTCAAGTCAGGCTACTTGACAACCAATAATAATTATGTCAATTTCAAAAATTCATTTCTCCCAAACGACAAATCGGATTTGGATGATTTTCATTGCGTTGGGATAGTCTTTCCAAGCACTATCATCCTCATCCATCACATGCCGTGAATACATCATGGTTTTGCCCCAAAACATGATAGGTGCCAAAACCCCATTCTTGGGTTCCAAGCCCACAAGTTGCCCTTGTGGCGCTTTGTCCTCCAAACCGCAACCCTAGGGCTTGGAGTACCTCCCAAGCTACACAAATCAACATGCTCCATAGGAGGAGTAGCAACAGGGTAACAGATCATGGTTAGAGGAAAACCTAAAGAGGGGCTTTAAAGAGCATATGTGATGATCAACACATCTTGCAAGCTCCGACGACCACCTACAAGCATCAATAGCATCCGTGCCTTTAAGTATTTTACGAATCATGCTAGGGGTAGTTCTATCTTGTGAAGTATTGATCCATTGCTGGTAATCGTTCCTCCCACATGTTATCTGGGATTGCCACAGAAACAAAGGATAAAAGGCGATCATGAATAGGTGAAAGGGCTTGTACATCCAATGAACACCCTGAACACTATGCCACATATTGTTGTTGAGCTTCAAATTTAGGAATGCATGGGAAGAAGAAGAAGAAGGATTATTAATGACATCCATGAGACCAAAACGGTCTAAGGGACCTAGATATCCAATCAACAAAACATCATATAATCGAGTTTCTCTCCATAACAACCCTCTTGGCGTGAATCATGATAAAAAAAATTGTCGTCTTGTTGTTGTAGCGGCTACAACACCCTCCAAAATTTTGCCTATGCTTTGTTTTGGAGCCTCCCTACCAACCTTCATAGCAACATGTCTTGCTTCATCACGTACACAAGCTCCAGTGATTTTCTTACAGAAAGACAGCCTGTCGATCAAAGCTTGATGCATTCCCCTCACAGGTTGTTCATCCGGACTTGGTCTAGCAGTAGGCTGAGCAGCTCCTTCAAGAATTTGCACAAATCTGGAGGGCAACCAACCTTCCCTCCATAAATTGTGCAATCTTGACTGACAGCCTGCTGGGCCCCAGAATTGCGCAATTCTGTTGAGCAAGCTTCACCCAGAAAATTGCGCAAACCTTCCCAGCTGGGCTGCTCAACCCATAATTTGCGCAAATCTAGGCAACAGTCAGCTGCTCTGATCTGAAAATGGGGCACTTAGGCTTCTTGTCTAACTTACCAGAACCTCTCCCACTTCCAAAGCTTTAAGTATTCCCAAGTCTTCATGATTAACCAATGCGGAGTTAAAAATGCTTGAAAATATAGGTGTATGCTGGTATTTGATTTAAATCTGTTTACGTGTTGTAATTTAATGTGCTCAAACTGATATATAAATACATACAACAGTAAATAAAGCAGCAGAGACAATGCAACAATAAAACACACACAAAACAACAATGTTAATTTGGAGTTCACCCAAAACTCTTGGGCTACGTCTCCATGAGCTCTAGTCAACTCAACTAGGCTCTCTGGAATTATGGTATAAGTCCTTCTTACAAGCTCTTGGCTCAACTCCTACTGTTTTACACAGAAACAGTGGGTTCAGACACCATGTCATTCCTTGGCTCTTGAAGCTCTGGCTCTTGGCTTTTGGCTTTGACTCTGGCCCTTCGGCTATGGCTCTGGCTCTCACTCTTCGGCTCTAGCTCTGGCTCTTCAGCTCTAGCTTCATTGTCCCTCTATTAGTTTACAACTCTCTTGGCTTTTCACTTGACTTCCAAATGACTCCCTTGGCTGTTCCTTTTCCTTCTGCGCTGCCTCTTTTTTCTCTTTTTTGCCTTAGCTTCCTGCTTTGGCATTGCTTTCAGCGACAACCCCCAACAACCTTCAGCAACGCTTGTCTCTGTCATTCTGTGGCTTTTTAAGCCAAATCGGTGCTGCCTATTCATTTTCCCTCTCGGCTTTCTGTCTCCCGGCCTCTTGTTCTCTTAAATCCCTCTTCTAGCGTTATGCATAACGCATTCAGGGGAGGTGGCCACCTAATCTGCCACGGATGAGGGCATTGGGCCTTTGAAATCCCTGAAACGGCCATTCTCTGTCTACACAGAGAGATGCATTCAAACACAGGAAAAACTGCCCAAACACTGTTCATCTGTATTTCAAATCTTCATAATTGCGCCCTATTCTCCTATCAGGTCCACCTATAAGTCGCTATTGCATGTCGCAATGCCCCTCTCCGTGGCTTCCCTTTCTATTTCGTTTAATAAACGAAACACATGGAAATACATTAAAAATGCCAATTGACGGATTTCAAATCTTATGAAATAGCATTTAGATTTCCATCAGGTCTGGCTAATCGCATCGCACACACACACACATATATATATATAGTCGCTCCTCTGTGTAGCTCCGATTGCGATCCGCCGATATCGGCAATCGCGATATTGCATCGCCTGGGGTCCCGCCTTCGCCTTGTGGTATCGCCGATTGCCATCCGTCGATTTCGGCGATCGCACCATCGCATCGGCTCGGGATCTTTGTGATCCGAATCGGATCCACAAAAGACTCTCAAGAACTTTGGTTGTATCGAGTTAAACAAATCCTTAATGAAATCCAAAATAGCATCGAAAACACCCTAAACCAGTGGCCATGGCAGCCAGCGCGGAACGACGAGGACCTCGGTCAAAGCACGCTGACCGAGGCCCATGGAGATTGTGCAGGAGGTCAAAATAGCCCCTGGGAGCCCCAGATCGGGAAAAGGAAGCGATTTTGATAAGCGCTAATCGCGCATCGCTAGGCGAACAGGCCTAAAATGGAAGAGCCTCAAGCACTCGGCCACGTTGGGAGCCGGAGAACCGCGGGCAGAAAAGCAAAAGCGCTAAAGGATAAAGGCGGGACCCGCGCTCTGGGAAAACCAACTGTATTGATCGGGGTGCCCTTGAACGGTAAGAGGTTTTGGAGGAGAGCGGAGCGATCCCACTCAGCGATCGACGCGTGGCAGCGGAGGCGAGAGAAAAAACAGCCGTGATCGCACATTAACGGTCGAGCAAGTCAACCACGCTCGACGTGCATATGACGTTGGATCTGGAGGAGCCCAGATCGGACGGTTGAGATTATGCCCAATGAAAGAAGCGGAATCGACAGGGAAATAAGCTGCGATTTAAAAAGGATTTGGAATCCGCTGACCGCCACGGTGGAGGAAGAGCGTATTCACGACATAACTGGAGGAACGAACCGACGAAGCATGCTGGCACTAGTTAGATGGAGACACATGGCACTCCCTAAGCGTTCATGCTGATGCCGAACAGGGAACTCCAAGCACAGCTGCGAGAGGAGGATCGGCGCAAGCAGGAGAGGAACCGAATAGGCATAGAATCGACTAGTTAAAGCCATGAACAGAGACAGTCGAAAGAGAGAGGAGGATTTGGAGAAGAATCCAGGCGACCAAGAGAGACAGTGAACAGTGAACCCTGAGAGGAGGACTGAACACAGAGAACAGTCAAGCCAAGCAGAGGAGACAGAGGGCCGAGCTGACCACAGGTAGCATCAAGCACCAGAGAGCTTGAAGATTCAAGCCTTCCCAGAGAGGAATCTGTCCGAACTGAGCATCACAATTGGCTCTTTCCATTGTAGACCAAGGGTCACAGGGCTGGTAGGAAGAAAAGGAGTCTGTGAACTCTGAGTGGCTTGGGGAATCCAAGACCCACCCTGCCAAGCAAAATCTGCTTAAGGAGAACTCACATTGAGTCCCTGTATTGTAATTTCTTTGCTGTAAGACACAATAAAACAATGCCACCACTGAAGCTGGACCGGAGACGTAGCCCTGGAGAATAGGGTGAACTCCTTATTAAAAATTGTTTGTGTCTTTGTGTTGCTTACTGTATTTTCTCTGTTGTCTTGCCATTTAAAATGTCTGTGTATTGGCAATCTGATCGATTTGTTGTTTCAATAACACAGAACACACACCAGCACATGAGTCTGTAATACCTTTTGTCTAAATAAATCTTCAACTGAGGTCACTCATAGGGTGATTATCAGATCAAGTAGTATCAGAGCTCTAGGCTGTAAGGTTAGACAAGCTTGTGTTGGTTTAATTGTGAATGATCACTAGATCAAAGCTCAAATTAGGAGAAGGAGAGTTGGTGGAAACTAATCCTGAAATTGGGAGAGTCTATTCTCGGAAGACAATGTCAGAAGGAGGTTCTATAGGGCCAGACCCTCAATTCATAGAAAGTTTCCTAGCTATAAAGTCTATGGTAGAAGAAATGTATAGGGACTTTAGAAAGCATAAGGATGAATATTCATCAGGTGCTAAACAAGATAACGAAGAAGATGAGTCTCATTCCCATGACCACTCAAAAGGAAAGGGAAAAGAAGAAAGATTTCCTACACCTCCTAGTAGCCCTTTGCATAATAAGAAAGCATCCTTGATTAAATTGGATGTCAAATTTGATTTGCCTATATATGATGGAGAGCTAAATGCTGAAAAGTTGGACAATTGGATTAGACAAATTGATGTGTATTGCAGGGTACAGAACATAGACTCAGACAAGAGTAAGATTCATCTGGTAAACCTACGCCTAGGAGGCACTGCCTTGGTTTGGTGGGAAGGCAGAACCCAAGCTGATATAAGGAAGCATGGTAAGACCATCTCTGTCTGGAGTGAATTTGTTTCTGTAATCAAAAAGTAGTTCTATCCATTAGCCTACATGCAACAAGCCATGATGAGTTGGCAAACTCTTCGGCAGTTGAAAGGGCAAAGTGTGCAAGGGTATACTCAAGAATTCAGAAAGAGAGCATTGATGTTGGGTATCTCATTAGACTCACCGGAAAATCTTTTGAAGTACATTGGTGGTCTACACAACTACATGAGGCATACAATCCTCATGTTTAATCCCACTAGTATAGATGAGGTATCTGTACAAGCTACTCATCTAGAAGCTAGAGGAAAGAATGGAAATCCAGAAGTTGGGGGACCATCCCAACCCACTGTAAGCAAGAGCAAGGAGAAAAGAAAACAGAAGTGGAAAGCAAGGAAGGCTAACACTGCACAGCAAGGCAAAGCGTCATGCACTCACTGTAAAAAGGAGGGGCATGATGATGAGCATTGTTGGATTCTGCATCCAGAGCTGAGACCTAAGAAGTCCGAGGGCAAGAAGAAGAAGACTGCTGCAGCTATTTAAAGAGATTTGGGGTCAGACTCGGGAGATGAAACAATCATTGCAGCCACAGGTATAAAAGGTAAGCATTTTGAAGCATCTACTAGTAATTTTGCTCAATCTGTTGTTGATGAAGAACATGAGAGAAAAAGACATGAGCTTTTCCATATTCGAGTTGTTTCCAAAAATCAAAAGATTGATACTTTGTTTGATAGTGGCTCACAACTAAATCTAATTTCTGAAGCAATTGTAAAGAAATTAGGATTAACAACTACACCTCATAAGAAACCATACCCATTAGGATGGTTGAATGATAAAGCACAACTACAAGTGACTAGACAGTGCAAACTCAAGTTTTCTTTTGGTTCAGCATTTGTAGATGAGGTTGAGTT
>APFE030813150.1:85315-96309 GCA_000404065.3 Pinus taeda | reverse complement strand
TGTCCATAGCCAAGACCCAAATACTTAGGCCTTTCCTCAACCATTATTGGTTCAACAATCCCTTGTGCATGCTTTCCCAAGCCTCTTCCTTCATAGCCCATCTTGGACATTAGCTTGGAAGCTATGCCTTTAATATGTTTTTCAAAAGAACCAATATAAGCATTCTTAAAGGAATTTGAAGACAAACTAGAATGGTTTACCTCTTCTTCAAGCTGATACTTGACTAAGGCTTCTTGGGCAACAAAGAGCTATGTCTCCAACTCATGCATCCTTTTCAGGTTCATATTTGCAATATGAAGTTGCCTCTCCATTTCTTGCAATTTTTCAGAAAGCAACTGCTTCTCTTCCTTCATGGAATTCAATTGCTCTCTAAGTATGCTGCTCTTTCTTCCATCCTCATACATTTCTGTCAAATTCTGCATCATGATGAACAAGTCTTGCTTCAAGTTTCTATCATAGAGTCTTGTGATGAAGGAGGAATTTGAGGATTCACTTGTAGAAGTTGTCATTATACCAATGAACAAAAGAACTCAAACAAGATTAATAAAGTGTTTTATTAAGCAACATTTTGCAACAAACCTCTTGTGCTTCAAGGATTGCTTTGAGGTCCTTTGGGATAGAAGAATGCCTTCAGCCCTTCTTCCTTCTTGTCCTTCCTGGACTGAGCTATCAATAGCTTTCCTTTCACCTCTGAAACTCAGAAAATAGTCAGTCTGCAAACAAGCATACATCAATCAGACAATCAATCCTTGACTGCCCAAACACCTTTCAGACAAGCAAGCTTTGCTCTGTCAATCAAGCATTCTAATATAACCTCCTTTGAAGGTGGGCTTAATCAAACTTAGGCTCTGATACCACCTGATCTGAAAATGGGGCACTTAGGCTTCTTGTCTAGCTTACCAGAACCTCTCCCACTTCCAAAGATTTAAATATTACCAAGTCTTCATGATTAACCAATGCGGAACTAAAAATGCTTGAAAATATAGGTGTATGCTGGTATTTGATTTAAATCTGTTTATGTGCTGTAATTTAATGTGCTTAAACTGATATATAAATACATATAATAGTAAATAAAGCAGCAGAGACAATGCAGCAATAAAACACACACAAAACAACAATGTTAATTTGGAGTTCACCCAAAACTCTTGGGCTATGTCTCTGTGAGCTCTAGTAAACTCAACTAGGCTCTCTGGGATTATGGTATAAGTCCTTTTTACAAGCTCTTGGCTCAACTCCTACTGTTTTACATAGAAATAGTGAGTTCAGACACCATGTAATTCCTTGGCTCTTGGCTCTGGCTTCTTTGGGCCTCTATCAGTTTAGAGCTCTCTTGGCTTTTCACTTGACTTCCAAGTGACTCCCTTGGCTGTTTTTTTTCCTTCTGCGCTGCCTCTTTCTGCTCTTTTTTGCCTTAGCTTCATGCTTTGGCTTTGCTTTCAGCAACAACCCCCAACAACCTTCAGCAGCCCTTGTCTCTGTCGTTTTGTGGCTTTTTAAGCCGAATCGGTGCTGCCTTTTCATTTTCCCTCTCGGCTTTCTGTCTCCCGGCCTCTGTTCGCTTGAATCCCTCTTCTAGCGTTAAATAATCATTGCATCAAGCATTTAGGGGAGGTGTCCACCTAATCTGCAACAGATGAGGGCATTGGGCCTTTGAAATCCCTGAAACGGCCATTCTCTGTTTACAAAGAGAGATGCGTACAAACACAGGAAAAACCACCAAAACACTGTTCATTCGGACTTCAAATCTTCATAATTGTGCCTTGTTCTCCTATTGGGTCCACCTATAAGTCGCTATCGCATGTCGCAATGCCCCTCTCTGTGGCTTCCCTTTATATTTCGCTTAATAAACGAAACATGGAAATACATTAAAAATGCCAAATGACGGATCTCAAATCTTATGAAATAGTGTTCAGGTCCAGCTAATCGCATCATGCATATATATATATGTCTATAGCCGCTCCTCTGTGTAGCTCTAATTGCGATCTGCCGATATCGGTACGATATAGCATTGCCTAGGGTCCTGCCTTTGCCTTGTGGTATCGCCGATTGCGATCCGCCGATTTCGGCGATCGCACCATCGCATCGGCCCGGGACCTTTGCCTTGGGTATACACTGCCTGCCTCCGATCTGACTAGTCGATCCGATTATCGGAGGTCACTAATCGGGGGTGTCTTCCGCCTGACTTTAAGTCCTCCTCTTGGCCTCATGCGATGCGATTTTCCCTTATAAGGGTCTTTTGCCCATTTTTAAAGGACTTTTGCCTCTTTCCCAAAGAATAAAGGGGAACTTCTTTTTGTGATAACTTCTCCATCTGAAGTCCGTTTTCACCCATTCAAGTTGCGTTGGATCTAGAATGAAGAGATCTCTGCAATGAGACTATTTCTAAGAGCAGCGTGCGACTTTCATTTTCCTCTGATTTACAAAGAATTAGTGCCATTTGGCACCTTTTACCTCTTATATGAAGTCTTTTAGACTTAAAGGTTAATCCAAGATCCATTTTTGGTTCATGCTCTGCCCAGAAATTGTGCAAATCGTTTGAGCAGCCAGCTCAACTTCCAGCTAGAAATGCGTATTTTCTCCCAGCAGTTGAGAAGCCTCTTGCATGTGTAGCTAAGTTGATCGGTTCCCTCCGGGACCGAGAAAAATAGACTTGCATGCATGGGCTGCTTCTCCCAACACAACATGCAAAAGCATCCCTTGTTTCAGGGATCTATTTTTGGCAGTTGAAGGTTACATGCAAGCATCATTTCAGAAACCTCCCACCAAGTGTTGCTTTCCCTAGATTTGTGGCATGTGCGTCACAACCTCGATTTTATCAAAACTCATCTACTGGACGCTGCAGAGCTCATTCCTCACATCAACCTTGCAGCTCTAACATCCCACATCGCATCTAGGATTCGTCGGCACATTCAACTCAGCTGTTTTGGGGTAAGCCCACTTTCCATCACTTATGTTACATTTCTGGTGCTTTTTGTGTTTCAGTTCGTATGGACGCTGTCCGCTTGATTTCAGTGAGCGCTTGTTGTCATTTTGATACATACTAGCTTGTACTAGCACCGTTTCAGTTTTCATTAACATCTCATTACTGTAGCAAGCATGAAACTGTTTTTCACGAACAGTCGCCGATTCGGCGACTCGCCTCACCCACATGCATGTTCTGTTTTTTGAATCTGTCATTCACCGTTTTCATGCACGATCATTCACTTATTCTTACACTCGTATTGCCATGCATTTGCATTCACATTCGCTTTCAGTTGCCCATCGGCGAGTCTAGGCAGCCTTGGCCCGGACTCTGCCTCACCAAGATAGCATTGCGCAATCCTGAGAGGGAAGGCTCTTCCTCTCAGGAAATGCGCATTTCTGCCTAGTGGATGTCCTCCAGTCTTGCATTGCGCAATTCTGAGGGACAGTGACTACTGGCCCAGAAAATTATGCAATGTAGTCACTGAGCCTACAACCATTGCTAGCTGAGATTGCACATTGCGCAATTCCAATAGTCAGCAGCCAGACTGGACTGTGCATTCCGTAGTTCCAGTAGTCAGTCAGCCTCCAGCAACCCAGACTGTGCTTCGTGCAGTCTGGGAAGTCAGTCTCCCGACCTCTGGGAGGAAATTGCGCAACCTTCACGATCAGTCACACAGGTATGTTGCAAGTCAGTTCTCAAGTTCATTTTGGTTTTCGACTGACAGATTGCTTGCCATGAGTGTTGCCATGTCTCTAGGTATCGCAGGTGTTCATCTGCCTCTTAGCAATACAGGTACAATGGTTTCCTAGAGAGCAGAGTCGAAGACACCGTTTAGAGCACACTTGGGGATGCAGTCGATCAAGTGTCTATGGACTTGCCTACCCACGAAGACATCAAATTGTTCGTAGACAAGGACATCAAGATATGACGATAGCAACATCATAGCGAGCACTGTCATGAACAACAGCTAAAGGCAACATACTGGATGCAATGAATGCAAGAGAGGTTGTTGACAACATGGAGGCGGAACAAAGTTGCAATCTCAAGCAGATCCACTGGTGATGAAAGAAACTTTGGAGACTCCGGCTATGAGGTGACGATGAGACATGAAAATCGCGCGAAAACAGAGAATGGAATAGATAAGGAGTTGCATGTGTTGAAACAACTCAAGGAAGAACATGAGTTGCACAGACAAGCGAATGAGTTGCAACAGGAATAGGAACAACAGGGGGCACAACATGCATTCACGGATGAAACTATGCCCGTACAAGTTAAAGATCCATCCCAACAGTTGGTACGGAGCAGACATGGTGAGCAGTGTTGCTGATCGCATGCAAGGGAATGCAGCGACATGCATGTCATTGTGTGCATGCATGTGATCCCACCCATTTAACACACTCACCAAGGCGAAGACAGGAAGCAAGTTTGAATGGAGCTGAACATGTAGTTGATAGTTGATGCCCATGACCACCAGCACACACTGGAAGATCAACACGGACACTATGCATTAGTGTGTTGCCGGTTCATTCGCACCCAAAATACCATGTGCATGCTAGCAGACGAGTCGAATGGAGGAACCATACCAATGCACTCGAATGCGATGAAGGCAAGAGTTCGTTTCAGCAAGATGTCACCATGGAGCACATGCACACCATCACGGACGACCAAGTTTGGCATCGACTCACCATCTTCAACATCACAAGCATGTCAAAGAGTTGGTCTCACCCCAATGGACCGAGTGTCAGTGATGATTTGCATGACTTGCTCAAGCCATTTTGTTTCACATGAGCACATGTGCATTGTAATGTAATGTCATGTCAAGGGTAAGTCAAGGGTCGATAGTTGGATGTAACCGTCATAGAGTAGATGAAGAGTCATGAGGGTAGATGAACTGTCACAAATGGGAATGTCAAGGGTCACCCCACCCTTTGCTATAAATAGAACCTCATAACTCATTGTAAGGGCTTTTGGTCAGCCAAGCTTCCAATAAGACTATCTTGGAGAGAGCTTGGACAGTATTGTAACGAGCCTTGACTTCTCCACTGCGCAGAGCTAGTACATCTCTTAGGAGGAGCAGGCGGTTGTGGTTATAACGTTCCACATATTGGAACTACTGGTTGGACATGGATGTATTTTATGACTGGAACTTACACTTCTTAATATAACAAGAGCCAACATGTTTCATGTATATGTTGTATTATATTCTATGCTATCTAGTTTACTCTAAATGATGTATGTATTGTTTGCTTACGCATGCATGTATGGACTATTCTGTATAAGTATGCATGAATCTTTATGAAATGTGTTGTTGGTTTAACCATCACTTTGGATTGCTCGCTAACTTGCTTTCCAGCTTGTGATGCATCTTCGCTGGTGTGTTCCCTTCCAAGCTGAGTACTATTACAAGATTCCAAGGGGCGCACTCACCTCACACTCAATGTGTTAGAACCTCTCATGCACCTTCCCTGTCTTACTGCAGCTATCACACCCTTGCTACCAATAGAGTTATCTTACTTGCCTCTGTGTGAAATCATGGTCAAGGCATTACCGTACGAACCACTGCTGGGACTCCTACACCAAATGGTCTGAGGTCTAATTGGGACTTCTTATTGGGGAGATCCCCTGACATGTTGGTGGGTCCAATACCGTCAACACTTGTGAAGCTTTTCTTCCACAAATAGCTCACATAGATTGTCCACTTTCAAGTCGCTTTCAAACTGATTGCGAAGGTCCTTATAGGTAGGAAACTCCATGATGAAGTGTCATTTGGTTTCAACCGCTCCCTTCTCACAGAAGACACAAGTTCTTGCTTTCCACTCTTCCTTGGGAACTACCCATCTACTTGTTTCACACCTAAGATGATGGGATCTGGTCCTTAGCTGTGCTATTAAAATCTTAGCCTTTCCCTTGATTGTGGCACTCAAATAGATCTTTTCATTATGCGACCATGTAGGGTTGAAATTATTGACATATATCATTTTTTCCCACATGGCAGTCCTGAATTTTTCAAGTACCCAATTTTTTATTTCCACTTTAGAATTAGGACAACCCCCAAATTGATTCCCCATTTTCCCATCCATTTGTCATTTTGCTTCCTCCATGTTTTCTTCCTACGCTTTAACTCTTCTGCCACAATCAACTTGGGCCACCGGTGTTCATCCATGCTGTCTACCTTTTTTAAATACATTAACAAACGAATGATTGCTAAAGCTTCCATAGGAAACAAACCGGCCTTTGCTAGCAAGATCTCATATGGGGCAATTGATTTGACTTTAAGATTGTTAGTGATTGTGTTTTTGAATTCTTTCTACCTATCTCCATTTGTTGTCTGACATGTTGCTCCCCCAAACTTCATACCCATAGAGGACAACCAGGGTAACTAAAAATCCAAAAAAAGTTTTCTTGGTTTTCAAGTCCCATAATTTTTCTTTCCTGCCTCTATTCTGAAGAAGGTAGGAAGCTCTCCATCCTCCTTGAATCCTTTCAGTTTTGCATGTCTCCCAACTTATCTTGTTGTGAAAAACAATTCCTAGGTTCTTGTACTCTTCCACTAACTCCAAGGCTTTTTCCTCAAAAATAAAGCTAACTTCTTGTTTTCTCCACTTCAAAGAGAAGATCATGACTTTAGTTTTGCTAGTGTTTACTTACATCCCCACCTCTTGACAGAAAAGCTCTAATGCCTTCAAATGCTCTCTCAAACCCTGAGTAGATTTTGCAATTAGAGTAAGATCGTCTGCATACAGAAGCAACTTCACCACATATCCTACTAATTATACCCCCTCTCCGCTATCTTTGTTCACCCATTTTTCCAGCTTATCAATATATAAACCACCAAAAATCTTGGGGGAAAGAGGGCACCCCTGCTTAACCCCCATGTCACTACTAAAGCATTCAGAGAAGCCTTCCTTAGTTTTGATTTTTGCACTAACTTTCATGCACAACTGCTCTATACTCCGTTGGAATTATGAGCTCTTCCATTCTTCTCCAGAGCTTATCTCTAGGGACAATGTCAAAAGCTTTCTTGAAGTCAACGAAGCAGCAAAAGGCCTCCTCACTCTGGACATTCCAAATATTTTCGATGAAGTGCCTAAGAGTGATGCAATGATCAATGGTAGAGTGCCTTGGCCTAAAACCAGCTTTCCCTTTAGCTCTTTTACCCTTTTTTTCTACCCAATTGTTGATTCTGCGCTCCAAAATGCTCCCAAACAATTTTCCAAGAAGAGGGTTGACCATAATAGTGCGATAATTACCGGGATTATTGATGTCTCTACTTTTGTAAAGAGGTATGACCATGATTGTAGTCCATTCCAATGGAAAATTGCCTTGTGTAACCCTGTTGAATATCCTTTCACTGATTGGAGCCAGTATCTCCACACCCCACTCTAAAAATTTAGCCTGTAAACCATCAATGTCTTGAGCCTTACCACTTGCTAAATTTTTTTTTGTACCTCGCTTGAGCTCCTCCATTGAGAATAACTCGGTTGTAGAGTTGATTATGAGGGGATTACTTTCCTCTTGATCTCTCTCATAAAGGAGCTTTGCATAATCTAACCACTGCGCAACTGATATATTATTGTCTATTTTCTTTGTATTTTGTTGTAGCTCCCGCCAAAAACCTTTGGGGTTGTACTTTCCCAAAGTAATTAATTCCTTCCTTCTTGCAGCCACGTAGCTTTATTTTTTTGTTTTAATCAGATTTTTATACTTCTTCAGGGTTTCACTATTTGTCTCCTTCTTAAGCGACCTTTTAACCACCTTGCATTCTTCATCATACCAAGGATTAGTTGGAAAAGTGTTTGAGCCCTTCTTCTTAGGCTAATATCTTTTGCACCCCTCTAAGGTTTTTTGGATTAGAGGGATCAACATACTACCACAAAAGCACTCTGTTCCTGCGCTATCTTCTTTGACATCAGTGTTGTTTTTTGTCACCTGAAAGTGTTGTTTCAGGGTCGCAGCAAAGAGCTCTTGATTTTCCTGGTTCGTGAGGATTCTTCCACTTGCATGTGCTTCCTTTTGAGATTGATGGGTCTGCACTTCTTGTAGCTCACTTGTGTTCATGCCCAACTTAATAAGTAGAGGTGAATGGTCTGAATTCATCTCAATGGGACAATTCCCAATCTTTAAATCTGACGAATTGCAAATCAAGCTCCGAGAGCATATCACATAATCCACCACACTTTGACCATTGTAAGTTTTATATGTGATGCCACCAGATCTTGGCCAAGATTTCATGCCATTTGCAAATAACCATGTCATAGAGGCTACACAAGCCTAACAAATCGATGCCAAAGTGGGACACACTCCCATTCCCATCCTGAGAGGTCCTTGTCCACTCGTGATCCTCAATCTCCTCTAACGAAATAAGGTTGTTGTCCATATTCTCAGCACTTCCCAATTGAATATATTGATTGTTTGTTGTCCTAGCATTAAATTCCCCAATTAACATTATATCTCCTAACGTCCTGAAGACAAAGATATCCCTTTTCAAAGCACCAAAAGGGTCTTCGTTATCTAAATTTGTCTTCTTGTAAAACTTTGAATTTTTTGGGGTAAAGTAACATGTAGCCAACCTGAATGATACTTTGTTGTTAGTTATACTCAACCATATAAATTGCTTATTTGGATCTTCTTTTTCCACTTTTACTATTATGCCCCACGATTCTCTTATTAAAACCGTGATCCCTGCATGTCCTTCACCAGTTCTTGTTACTTCATTCCATACTGAGACTTTATTGAAACCTTCATATTCTGGAACCCTGCATCCCTCCTGCTCATGGGTTTCTAAAAGGATAATGATGTCTTTCCCTTCTGCTATCGGCCCCAAACCCAGTCCTCTCCTCCATGGGAAACTTCTATAGTTCCAACTTACCATGCTTAGATATTCCCGGGGGGGCCTGAATCCCTATTAAACATTCGTTGATTTGGGCTTTCCCATTCTTCAGC
Source organism: Pinus taeda (assembly GCA_000404065.3). Classification (NCBI taxonomy): domain Eukaryota; kingdom Viridiplantae; phylum Streptophyta; class Pinopsida; order Pinales; family Pinaceae; genus Pinus; species Pinus taeda. The sequence goes on along the minus strand of APFE030813150.1, from coordinate 87,401 downwards.
CATACCCACTTTCCTCCTCCTCTTGTTGCTTTCACCTTCTCCCATTCCTTCCTTCGATCTTCTTGTTGGTCCCATGTCGAGTTATCATCTAGATAAATGCGAGTGCCTCTAAGTAGCCCCCTCTTTTTTAGGATAGCTATTTTGGTTTCTTTGCTTCTTAAAGTAACTCTCACATGTCTATTCCTTATGCTTTCTGCTTTCCTACCTATCCTATTTGCTTGTTGAATTAAACTGTCCATTTCAATTCGTCCTTGAGAAATCCTTTGTTAAAATATTTGTTCTCTCTTTCTCTTTGTAATCCTTCAAACCTTTGATGATGAAATTTGTGGCCTTGTTTTTTCTATCTTTTTCTTCTCTTATTTGTCTCTTCATTTGTCTCTCTATGGTTTCTTTTTTCTCAACCGATGGTTCCTTTACTACTTGAGGCCAGGATTTAACCTCTAACATTTGTTGTCTTATTTTGTTTTCTTTCATTTTCCCGTTTGCAATTGTTGACTCAGGCTCTTCCATCTGAATTTCTTTGTTAGTTGTCTTTGTCTCTGTGTCTTTCTCCTCTACCACTTTCGCTTGCTTTAATTCCTGTTTCAATGTGACCAATTCTTGTTGCCCTCTTTCCATACTGTTTTGTAAGTTTATTACCTGCTCTTTGAGGATCTCGTTTTCCTTCTCAAGTTTCTGACTGGCCTTCGAGATTTCTTTTAACTTAAGATCATTGAATTGCCCTTTTAGCTCAATGAATTCAATTCTTTTTTTCATGTTCATGAGTTTGCATACATAAAGCTCAGATGACCATAACAACGGAGTGGTTGTGGGGTTGTATGTGTCCATGTTTCTTTCTTCTTTATTTGCTGGTGTAACTTTGATTTCCCCTTGCTTTGGACTAGACCCCTCCCCTGTCGATAAGTTAGCCTTGTTTTCACTGTTGACCACCCTTAGCCTTCCCTGTTTCTCTACTAATAACTGTAACTTGGTCGTAACACTTGCATTACTTTTAGCTGATTTTGGTAGGATCCAGGTGAATTTTTTTCTTTGTGATTGTCTCATCATTTTGGTCTTTCTGTGCCTTAAAATCCCCTTTTATTGCTTCTCATTCACAAAAATCAACTTTTTCCTTTGTGTTGAATGCATTGGCTTGATGTACCCCAAGCAAAAGGGGGCTCCAAGCCCTGCTTACATTCTTAGTAAGATTGCTGGGGTAGGGCTCCCTATCTCCTCCTAGGATTTAAAAAGTATGGTTCCAAGGTGTGCACCAACCCTCTGTGAAAATTTGGAAGCCCCAAATTTCTACTGCAACAACTGATTAAGTTCCTTCTATTTGTTAATTAATGAAAAAACTATTTACTGCTTCCTACAACAAATACCCCAACTAATACACTGCAACCTTCACCAATTAAAATTATATGCGGAACAAGAAACTGAGCAATAAAGAAATACACAACACATTGTTGAGTTTTGAAAATGTCATTCATTTACACTTTCACTATTATGTCCATTATATCACCTCCATTTCACTACTATGTCACCACATTCATCCCACTTTCATTATCATTGGGCCACATTTATGTTTTTCCAATCTTTATTAATTCTAAGCCTTTTGAGTGAATTTGTGGTTAAAAATTAGAAAATAATGTGCATATGCTTATACCTAACAAATGGGTTGAGATTGTTGACATGTGTAGGTTGAAAGGAGGCTTCTAGAAGACCCTTATGTGGCACTCTAAGGCCAAATTCGAATTTGAGTGGAAAGAATCATGGGATCATGAGGATATGTGTCACATCTCCTAATTGTATTGTAACTCTAAGAAGACATGTGTCTTATCAGTTCCTATTTTGATTAGGACTCTAGAAGTAGAGGGAGAGATTCATGGACTCTCATTAATGAGATGGCTTCTCATCTTTTGTATAAATAGGAGATCTCTCTCCTTCATTTGTTAGCTTAGCTTATGAGAGTTAGTTCTTTAGCTTGGAGTTTGTAGTTTTTCCTGGATGGCTTTGAAAGCTTTGGAGAACTTTGTTTTTGTAATTTTGAAAAATTTGAATAAAGCTTTGATGTTCTCAACATGGAAGGAGATGTGAAGTAGATGTC
>APFE030813150.1:49122-85036 GCA_000404065.3 Pinus taeda | reverse complement strand
CTCAAGTTGTTTATGATTACCTCCGAAAGCCATAGCGAGACTAATGGTGAGGGGTCAGAATATGAGTTGATGTAATTTAATTTTAAGTTTACTTTTCTGCAAATAGATATCAGATTGCTCAAGTTGTTTATGATTACCTCCAAAAGCCATAGCGAGACTAATGGCGAGGGGTCAGAATATGAGTTGATGTAATTTGATTTTAGCTTTACTTTACTTGCAATTTTTGGATTTCTTTGAGTGCAGTAGATTAATTCATTTCTCTTGTATTTAGATAGCAACAGGGATAGTGATTTCATGATCAGTATTTCATCTTTTGCTTGATTAAAGTAGCTACATACTTACACTTTTGTTTAAGTACTAATTCCATCAATAACATATTTTAAGGTCTTTTGAAGTGCTAAGTTTTGGAAGTTACCATTAGGGACATAGACCTTGTCTTGAAATCTACATCCATACTTGACCTTTAAAAGTATTTTTAAGACCTTAGAATAGGATTTCCATTTGCATTAGATACTTTAGGAGATCAACAAGAACAAAACCCAAAAACAAAATAAAATCTATAAAACAACGAAGTAAGAAAAAGGTTAACTAAGCACATATGGTGCACCACACTTCATCAGTTTACGATACCCAGATTGATAATTTATATAGAGCAATTTAAGACATTAAATTGACTAAACACACATTACACCATTATTTTTAGACAAATGGCCCCGGAAAAACCCGATGCGGAAAAACCGGTGCAACAACTAAGGGTTTGTATTATTAAGCAGAAGTTTTCTGAATACAATCTTTTGGATGCCTTGTTGGCTATCCAATATAGAGAATATGAATGACAGAGAGACAAGAGAGATATACCTCACACTATCATTGGTGATCCTGACTGATCCAGCGACAAAATTGCTAGTCCCTTGCTGCCTCTACGCAGTCACTGCGTAGGCCCTGCGTCATAGCTTTTTGGGATTGCGTCACTCCTTCAGATCGATTTGCCTCTGAGACTTCGACTTTTGCCTTCTCGGTCTCACACCGCGGCTTCTGGCTCCAGAACGCGACTTTTCCAATAAAGTACAGATCTCCCCTCCTGCTCTGCGTTGCTTCTGCATCAGCCTACATTGCCTAGCGTGGCCTCTACGCTGCCTCTTTTGAATCTCTCTCGGCCTCCTCTGTGATGTATTCCTGGATCAGGAAACTCTCCAACCAGAACTATCCTTGCCCCCGACACTACAAGGAATCACTTCGATCTTCTCTCTAGCAACTGCTACACTACCCTCTCTAAGAAATTCAATCTCTTGATCTCTCACTGATGTGATTTCCAAATGCCCACCAAGACTCCTTTTATAATCCTTCAGCTGAGAACCAATGACCCAGATTAGATTCTAATCAATGGATCAAATTGTCTTGATCCTCGTCTTCTTCTAGAAGTTTCACCCACAGTTTGATTAATATCCTTTAATTATTTTAATTTCCTAAGTTTAGACTTAGGCACCCATTAAAAATAATTAATTATTTTAATAAAACTGTCTTTGGGTGTAATTTCCCAAAACGATTTTTAGGTATTGTGGAATACATGTGTCCAAGACTCCCTGCAAATTTTGAGACTTAGAGCACATCCGATGCTACTAGAGATCAACACTCCCTGTTAGCGAGGAATGTGCTCTAGTAATGCAACCTGTTGAAGCATCACCCTTCTCTGTAACATCTCCCTCTGCATTGCTGATGTATGACATCACTGCCCACCAACTAGTGTGCAAATGCTGCATCTATACTGCTGCTGACACTGCCACTGCCATCCCTGCATTTGTACTGCAACCCTCATAATTTTAGCATCTGTGTTGTTGTTGGCACTCCCACTGCCAATACTGCATCTGCATTGCAACCTTCTCCAACTGTTGCTGCTACTGCATCAGCAATGGAAAAGCATCCAAAATGATTGAACAGGTGTTCAACATGATGGATCTATTGCTGGAGTTCTGATTGATGCTAGTCTCTGCGCTGACCCTCTGAAGCCTCTGCGTAGCTGCTGACTATGGACTGTGCCAACTACACTGCTGCCAACTCTCCTCTGTGTTGCTCAGTCTTTAGCGCTCCTAGCCGCTACAACTATCACTCCGACACTCCTCTGCATTAATTGATCGTTGTCCATCCTGCTACTTTTGATTTGGGCTCCCATAGCAAGGTATTGATCCAAGAGGTGGACTCAAGGATCTCACCCATCTACAATTCTTTCGAACTACAGTTCTAGATCACCCCATCTCTCCCCTAGAGGTATCTAGGCAACCATGGCAAACTCTTCCTCCTCGATCTTTGTGGATGTAGCCTTCAGATCATGTTTCCCATCCTTCTCCTTCTTCTTGAGAGGGCACTGTGTAGCATAGTGACCAAGTTCACCACACCGGAAGCACTTGATCTTCGAAACATCTTTCTTTTTCTTCTGCTGCTCTTGTTGCCCCTTAGATGCAAGCGCTGCATTTTCTTCTTCCTTTGGCTTCGTCCCACTATTGCTGCTGCTACTATCAAGTTTGCACTTGACTAAGTCTCTCCTCATCTCTTCATGCTGAAGAGAGGCCCACATTCCTTCCCAATCTGGAAATCTCTCTGCCCAGGATACTTTGGACAAACACTTGCCATTCTTCTAACACTGAATTCAGGGCCAGCCTCACCATCTCAGTAGGTTGAGGTGTTGACCCCACATCTTCCAATGAGTCTCGGATCTCCTAAAGCTTCGTTAGGAATAGATCAATGTGCTCCCCCTTTTGCATCTACGTGGATCTCATCTTCTGTTCCAAGTACATTTCCGCTACTCGGAAGATCCTTCATATAATGTGGTCAATGCTTCCCACATTTGTCGAGCAGTATCCTTGTTGTCAATGTGACACACTACGTGATCTCTCACTCCGTCGAGGATCAATCGTTTAGACTTCACCATTTTAGCGTTATACTTCTTGAGCGGATCTGGATCCGTGGGTACAACTACCACATTGTCGACATAGGTTTTGAGATCATGCTCATCTAGAAGGCATGAGATCCTTGCCTTCCAGATCACATAGTTGGATGCACCCACCAACCGATCCTGATCTTGCAACCCATTAGCTGCCATCTCTGCCAACAAAATGTTGAATTGCTTCCTCTCTCCTTTGCGCTGCTGTTGGGCTGACCTACACACTCCCTATTGGAGTTAGTAGATTTGCTACTCCCTGCTGCTGCTCAGCAAATGAGAATTCAAACTTCTTGGCCGAAAGTCCTCTGAGGAAGAATTCCCTCAACAATGTCTCTCTTCTTCCTTCTAACGTTTTTCTGCCCTAGCAATTACTACAGAAAACTGTGTCACACCAGAAACCTCCTCTTCGTTGAAACTTCTGCGTTGCTCCCTTTGACACTGGCAAACTTCGATCTGGAAGTCTTACCTCTCTATCGAGTCACTCAGAGAGAGACTTTCCTCGAAAATTTTGCCCTCCTGGCTTGGACTGCGCAATTCCTTCGGGGATTCGATTTGCTGCCTACACAACACTTCGACCCTCCTCTTCAGCGCTGGGCTCTTATGACTCTGCTCTCTTGCTTCACCTACAACTCTGATACCATGTGAAAATTTGGAAGCCACAAATTTCTACTGCAACAACTGATTAAGTTCCTTTTATTTGTTAATTATTGAACAAATTATTTACTGCTTCGTATAGAAAATACCACAACTAATACACTGCAGCCTTCACCAATTAGAATTATATGTGGAAACAAGAAACTAAGCAAGAAAGAAATACACAAGACATTACACAGTTATTTTTGGGCAAATGTCCCCGAAAAATCCCAACGAGGAAGATCAGTGTAGCAGCTGAGGGTTTGTACTATTAAGCAGAAGTTTTCTAAATACAATCTTTGGATGCCTTGCTAGCTATCCAATACAGAGAATATGATTGACAAAGAGATGAGTGAGATATACCTCACACTATCATTGGTGATCTTGACTGATCCAGCCATAGAATAGCTAGTCCCTCGCTCCCTCTGCACAGTGACTGCGTAGGCCCTGCGTCACAGCTTCTGGGGACTACATCACTCCTATAGATCGATTTGCCTCTGAGACTTTGACTTTTGCCCCCTCGGTCTCACACCTCGGCTTCTGGGTCCAGAACGCGACTTCTCCAACAAGATACAGATCTCCCCTTCGGCTCTGCGTTGCTTCTGCGTCAGCCTACGCTGCGTCTTTTGAATCTCTCTCGGCCTCCTCTGTGATGTATTCCTGGATCAGGAAACTCTCCAACCAGAACTATCTTTGCCCCTCACTACAAGGAATCACTTTGATCTTCTCTCTAGCAATTGTTCCACTGCCCTCTCTGAGAAATTTGATCTCTTGATCTCTCACTGATGTGATTTCCAAATGCCCATCCAACCTCCTCTTATAATCCTTCAGTTGAGAACCAATGGCTTAGATTAGATTCTAATCAATGTCTCAGATCCACTTGATCCTCATCTTCTTCTAGAAGTTTCACCCACAGTTTGATTAATACCCTTTAATTATTTTAATTTCCTAAGTTTAGACTTAGGCACCCATTAAAAATAATTAATTATTTTAATAAAACTGTCTCCAGATGGAATTTCCCGCAACGATTTCTGGTATTGTGGAATACATGTGTCCAAGCCTCCCTGCAAATTTTGAGGCTTAGAGCACATCCGATGCTACCAGAAATCAACAACCTCCTCTGACAACACCCTTAAAATGAAACCCAATATTTGCATTTGGAATTTGTTTACTTTTTCCCAATTGTTTGATATAGCTTTCCCAACCTCCGAGATTCCTGGATGTTTGTTTTCCACCAAAACCAATGTTTTTTTTGCATTGGGCCCTTGTCTCCATAATAAAATGCTTTTACCTTTACACTTTTCTTATTAACAAAAGTTTAATGGGCTCAAATTTATAGGGCTCTAGATTGAAGATTTGAAATGAAGACCAAAAGCACAATGAAAATAATATGTAAATGAGGGAAATGTATGTCCAACCTGTCCCTTCAGTTGAAAATAAAACAAAACTGTGGAGCTAACCAGCTCTCTCACTCTCAAAGCGCCTTCACAACACTCTCTTGCAGCTCGCTCTCCTAGCACTCTCTAGCAGCCTACCCTCACAACACTCTCATGCCGTGCCTCACAGCTTCCTCACAGAGCCTCCCTCATGACCCTCTCCCATTGCCTCCCTTAGCTCCTTCCTCACAGCGTCTGTATACACAGTGCCTCCCTCACAACCCTCTCACAGTGCCTTCATCACAATGCCTCCCTTACTATGCAACTCTCATTCCCCTCACTACGTATCTCATTCCCCCTAACTACGCAACTTATTCATTCCCCCCACAACACCCTCGTTCCCCTCACAACACCTCATAACACTCTCCCTCACTATGCAACTCTCATTCCCCTTACTACGCAGCTCATTCCTCTCACTACGCAGTTCTCACTCCCCTCACAGCAGCTCTCACAGCCTTTGGAATGGATACACGCACAACACTCTTGAATGGATGCACAACAACTCTCTAGAACGGACACACGAACAACAACTCTCACCCTCACAACACTCGCACAACAGCTCTTGTCCGCACAACAACTCTTGCCCCTAGCACTCGCACAGCAACAACACTCACACAACATTAGCACTTGCACCACAGCTCTCACCCTCACAGCGTCTGGAATAGATGTCTCCTGAATGATGAGCTGCATGGTTGCCTCAAGTTGATCCATGAAGCACCATGGGGGTCTCCTTGTATGACCCACTTATGACAAGAAATGTGCCTCCTATATGATTAATGATTTTCATTAGGGGAGATGGGGCCCTTTAGGTCTTTCTTTGGAAACTAACTCACCTTTGGGAAGAATAGTTCCAAGGTTGGCAAGTTCATCATTTACTAAATTGTTTCCTCTTAAGATATGGAAGTACTACTTTTTGGGATGAGACAAAGCATGTTAAATACTTTCTTGATTATCTGAGCAAGTTTGAGATCGATAGGAAATATCTATTTAAAATCCTAAAAAGAATAATTAGTGAATCCCCAATCACTATGATATCTTGGATATTTAAATTCACCACTTATTTATTCCTTGGTAGAGAGCTTAGGCCTCAGCTACATTGTGTGGGTGAATAATCACCCCCTACCACCCTTGATGAAGTTCCATATCATGGTAGGGTAAGAGAAAAAAGATTACAACATATCTAGATTCTAGAAAAAGTAAATTGCAAGTTTATAACTGTACAATTTTATATTATTTAGTGAATATTTTTTATGCATAAAATTAGAAATCTAAAATAATAATATAAAAAATGAAATTTATGTTATTTCGTGAAGATTTCAATAATTTTTTTTAATACAAATGTAACTACTACAAACTCAGTTGAAAAATAGCAAATGGCAAATTAATAATTAATATTTACCTTGTTTATGAAACTAGACCATTTCATATAATTTTTGAATGATTAGAATGTGTTCGAATGGTTTCGAAACCGTTGAATTATTCTTTCGTCTTGTATGCTATCACTAAAATAATAAATATTCTATGTTTGTATATTTCAGCAGAAAGAGAAGGAAGAACAAACTCCATAATTAATTGCATCATATTATATATGAATTTATAAAGATAAGTCTAGAACAAAGAGATTTTTCATTCTATCAAAAGAAGCTTAAAATTTTTGATAACTAATATTCTTATTCTTTGTCACTGGAAATAATTTCTTGCGCTGAATCATACCGTATGGATTTTGAGACCAATCTTTTATTGCTGAGTAGAATTTTTGAGGGGGTATATGACGTTGCATTTTAGCCAAGTACAAATTACCGAGCCATGAAAGTTCAAGTACCTGCAACAAAGAAAGAAATATAAAACAATTTCCATGTAAGGTGAATATATATGTCAACGATATGCAAGTTGATAACCAAAACCTGTAAGGTGTAGTGTGTGCAAAAATGCGAATATCGAGCATGAATCTACTTATATAAAGAGAAGGCAATGCATACAATCACTCTATATCCTTTTTAAGGTTCAAATTAAAATCTCAAAGAGATATTGTGAAATTTGGTTCGTTTGTGTTTACAATCCTTTTTTCACAATTATACAATATTCATGTGTGCGAATAATAAGTAGCACCTGTAAATTAAATGATCTTTTAGACCATAAATGCAAATAATCTTATTCAAAACAGAAAGATTAGTACCCATCATATTTATTTTCATCCTTTATATAACAATTATAGGTAAAGCTATTAAAATTTAGCACCATATTTAATTATAGAAGTCAGGATCAAATATAAAAGATTACATTATCTTTGATCTCCACTTAAGGTTTGTTTTATGGCTTACAAGGCTGAGAACTTGAATCTAACTTGAATTCTAGGGAAATGTGGACGACGGTAATCAGCATAGGTGTTACAGAAATAGGATACATGGCTTTATGTCGAGTTGAAATGTTTGATATTATAAAATAATATATAAATGATTTTATTTCATATGTCAATTCTTGAAATTCATATTTTTCTTGTTTTCTTTTTATTTGTTTGTGTGTATTTATATAAATTAAAACTGTATAATAGGTTAAATATTAATGGTTGTTTCCTGCTTTGATGTATTAGTTGTGAAACATTTCAAGTTTAGTAGTTTTCATTCATAAATAATTTGTCACACCATATATTGTACGGTGTAAAAGATTGTTTTATGACACCTTGTAAAAGATTGTTTTATGACACCTTGTAGGATGACACTTGTGCACTTTTTATGTACCAATTGTATATCTAAGAGCATTGTCATATTGCATATGTTATTTTGGTACCAACTTTATGGTTTACTTGAGCCTTGGCTAACCAATTAAGATGACTTGGTAGTATCATTTATCATGCTCTTTTACTCATTCAACTTATCAGATTGATTGGTCATGTTTTTACCATTGGTGGAGGTTGTTTTAGCATCACATCATGTATATTCATTTTGTTACAAGTTCTACTTCCATGGTTTGTTATTGGTGGATAGATCACCTGTTACATTTCTCTTGTGCTCATGATGTCCCAGTGATTACTCTCACTTGGTCATTGCATGGTGGTTTCAAGTCCTATTCCTAGTTGTTGTGTTCTATAGCCTATGTACTGCATTATTGACCTATTGTATTAGTGGGCTTGAAACCTTAATTGAGGTCTCATTTCCTAAGTTGCTTTTTTTTTTTAAAGAAAGAAAAAGAAAAAAATACTAGGGAATTTTACATAATGTTCATGAGAAACACAATTTGAAGGTAGTGTTCCCTTTTGGCACACATGTTGATGCAATCAAATATTAAAACATGATATTTGATGGTGGTTTCCTTCATAAAATGGATTGGGGTTATGTAAATTCACACTCACATGTGCCACTCTTTGTTTACTATCAATTACCCTTGGCACATAGGTTGGGGAGATGGTTAAGCTTGCACCTTTTTTGAGGGTTAGTTATGCATGCATCTTGCCTATTTGTCCATTTTCACATCTATTCAACCATTTTTACACTCGCTTATTAACTCCAGCGTCTTGGCACTCTCTCCTAGGTGGTGCACTTTGCTAGAAGGTTCATCTACACCTTTGAGTAAGCCATGTTCATGTCATATTTTCACTTTGATGATGGATATTTGACTTGGAACTAGTGCACTCTTCTGGTTTTGGTAGATTCTTCACCAATGTTCCATCGAGTTTCCGGGATCAAGGGACACACGAACAAAGAGACACACATGGGGGACGTGTGGGACCACCCCCAAATTTTAGGGAAATTTGGGGGTGGGTGGGGGTGGGGTGGGGGTGGGGGGAGAAGTCCGGTGTATGTGTGTGTATATATATAAACATGATTCAAATTCAAATTCAATAATGAAATATATTGATTCATACATTATAAATTATTCAATGAAAAGGAATAGTAAAATGTTGTGTACATTTATTTAAATTCATAATTCATTATTCGAGAATCTGATTAGTACTAAGTAAAATAGTACATACTAAAGTTTGAAAACTGAAATAGTAAATTAAAATTACTCAAACTCAAAAATAGTGAGGAGTGACGAGTCAAAGACTCAATTTGAGGCCATTAGTATCTTGAGTCAAGACTCAAAAGTTAAAATTGAAATGAACATTGGACAATGAACCAATATTATCATAACCATATCCATGATCAAATTGGTTGACCTAAAATTGGGAATTGGAAAAAGGCTAGACCAAAAAACTAGTCAACCAAGAAAATACACAAATAGTCAAATTTTGAAAAAATACATAAAAATTCATGTGCATCCATATGAATCCAAACCATTATATACAAATATGCAATGTTTCACACACACACACACACACACACACACACACACATAATATATATATATATATATATATCAAGTAGATGTTCATATAACCCAAGTAACATCGAGTGTGATCCATCTTTGAACAAAAGATACACCAACAAAGAGGCTCTATATGGCCTCTATAGTCCAAAAGAAACATGTCACAACAAATACCTACATATCATTAAAATCATTACTGATATTGGGATCCTTATCATCAATATCACTCTCTAAGCATTCAAATAAGATGAAAAAACTTAACATGCTAAATTGGGATATTGTTTGAGTAATGGGTACATTTTTCCCTGGGTCATGACAAAGAAGTTCAACAATCAATGTCACAACATTGAGGTACATAGAGGGCTTGATGCTCTTGATGAAATGCTAGTTCAATACTCTGATAAATGATAGAATCCAATGAAAATGTTGAGATCCCCCTAGTTTTGAAATCTTGAAAATGTCAAGTCTGTTGGACTTTGAGTGGGAGCTAAAATTCTACTTTTTCCATTTGAAATACAATGAAGTTGGAACCACTCTCAAACATTCTGAAACATCTAATGGTAGTGTTAAAAATTTAAGTACCAGTTTTACTTTAAGAATTTAACATTACCATTAATTACATAGCATTAATAGAGCCCTAGTTGATTTTCCCAATATTTTCCCTCAATGAGAATTCCCAGTTTGGTGACTCTATTTCTGTACCCAAAATTTCACTGTTGTTTAATAATAAAACCCTCAGATGCTGCACCGATTTTCCCACAATGGGTTTTTTTCGAAGACAATTGTCCAAAAGTAATTGTGTCAAATTTTTATGTGTGTGTGCCAGTATTTCTCAGTTTCTATTTTTGCTTCCGCGATATTTTATTTGGTGAAGAAATTGTAGTGTGAATATTTCGTTATTTTTCCATAAACAAAATAAACTGCATAATTAATTTATCAGTTAGAAAAAATATCTCCAATTGCTGCATTTCAAGGAATTTTCATAGGCCCCTCCAATATTCTATGGTTGCACATTATCTATTGGCTTATGCTCTTCGTGTTAATAGTGTACCTAAATGGCCCTCATTTATTCTCATAACCTAAAAGATCTACTTGGATTGGTCATGGCACACCATGATGCCTTGCCCGTGTCTTCTCCCATATGATACCAAGTTCTCTCTCTCTTTTTTTTTTTTATATTATTTGACTCCATAACCCTTGGATTGATATTGATATTAGCAATCTTCCATCATCTATTCCTATAAATTATTTCATACATTGTTTTACTAAAGCAAGACTTGTACATCACCTTGTGCCTTATTGTTTAGCTTTGGTAATCCTATTTCAGGGAAGCTCCCTTTAGCCAGAGGAGAGACAACCATAAAGGATCTCGATGGATATTGTTGGCCACCTGCCTATTCCACCTAGACCACCAGTCGGTTTCATTAGTTTCCTTGATTATAGCAACATTTACTATTTTTAACAGTTTTTCGGGTCTTGAACTTTAGGAACTGTTTTGATCCCCTAAATGACATTTTTTTGAGGTCCTTCGCAAGCTCGTAGGCATAGGCAGGTGCCATAGCCATAGGCATGGGTCTGTCACAAATCCTGTAGTACTCGAAGAGATATTTCTAACGAGGTATCGTACATGCCAAATAAAGATCATATGACCAAGTTATGACCTTGGGTAGTTGACTGTCCAACTAACCCCAATGGGGCCCACAAACTCTTGGTGTTCCATATCCTAGGGTTAGGTTTTTGGTTGCTTCGGGTTTTCCTTTATTGCTCAATAATAAAAAGGCCCTTGAGTCTCATTGTAACACAGTTCAGAGGCATGTAGCTGCCACATCTCTTCTCATAGATAAACTACCATTGCCGGAGCTAGTTTATTTCCATTTTGTATGTAAGCATATTTTAGTTATATGATTTTAATGAAATGAAGTTTTATTTCTGCTGATCTTTGTGTTTATGCTTATATCCGTGTTCTGTTGCATTCCCGCATAAGTCTGGATCAGTGGTATCAGAGGGGTCTGCTCTTTCTCTATTTTTATTTGCATGTCCCCGACAAGGTCAAAGTATAAGGAGTTAGGGCTCAAACTGGTTGAACCTTTGCAAGACCAGCCTCGCAAACCCCAACGACCTCCCGTGACGGAAGAAAAGAAAGACGAGGGAGCAAGAGATCCTTTTAAAATATTGCTCGAAGAAGCCCTCGAGCGACAAAGGAATGCGATGATGGACAACTTTGCCCAGATCCTTTGGCGGCTACCCACAAGTAATGCATCTCCATCCATCAACCACTCCTTTTAAGGTATAAGTCAACTTTGACATTTCCATATTTGAAGGCTAGATAGATGTAGACGTCATAGATAGATAATTAAATCTATTGGAAGGATATTTTTCAGTTCATGATTTTTCCAATCGAGACAAGATTACTTTTACACTCCTCAAAGCCACCCCCCATGTCAAGGATTGGTGGGAAACCTATTGTGAATAGAAAGATAAGAGAGAAACCTCATTGTTTTCAGTTGTACCTACTTGGAATTCTTTTTGAGACGCCATCAAGGAACAATATTACCTTGTTGGAGAGAACCCTCATTGTTTTCAGTTGTACCCACTTAGAATTCTTTTTGAGACGCCATCAAGGAACAATATTACCTTGTTGGGAGCTATGAAGATAAATACATAAAGTGGACCACGCTGCGGCAGGGAAGGGACCTGTTGACCACTCCGTGTCAACTACACTATAACAATCCACATTTTCGCAAGGGAATTCCATCATGCGCAAGCATTCAGATCATCTTGGATTCATCATCATCAGTCGATAGTTTGTCAGAGTTGTAAGCCCATTCTGCAAAGGTTTTAATGTAAATGATGCTAGTAAGACCATATGTATGTAACAACCTAGGTAAGCCTACAATTTTGGTGACGATTTTCACTCTAAGAGGTTTTTTGTCTCACTGATTCATTTGTGTTTCTAAACACAGATGATCGACATTGTTTTTCCTTCAGTCTCACCCCAAAGCTAGGGTAATATTTGTCATCAAGATCTTAAGTGAGTCCTAGTGTTCTAGTCGAGTCTTTTGTAAAAGTGATTTGTAAATAATTTAAGCTAATTGGCTAAATTATTTTATTACAAATCACTTGGTGTACTGGATCATATTGAGTCACATAATTGGGTTTTATATTGAGGGTCTATAACAAACGGGTGTTCCCCGTTTGAGTGTTGAAATTGTAATATCTTGATGTAAAATATATTTTGGTGCATGGTCCCTCATATTTAGACACCATAACTAAAATATTTAAAGGTGAAATTCTTTTATTAATACCTTTTAGTGTCAATTAATTAATTTTTCTGGCTAAAATAAATTAAAATCCTAAGCTATAAAATTAATTAATTTTGAGCCAAAAATGATTATTTTTTATTTTCGGTTTTCTCACAAAAAGCAACAAAAATATTAGCTAGAAAATGGTCAGACAATAAAAGTGAGAGAAAAAATAAATTCTCTCCAAGTGAAAATTATTTAAAAGGGGAATGTCCACTTTCCAAGAAAGGAATATCCACAACTCAAGCAAGCCAAAATTCAAGAAAATATTCATGGTCTAGAAAATAGGAATTAATTCCCAGAAAAATTGATTTTTAATAAAAATCGAATTTATGGTCCATGTTTGTTAAATGAATGGGATTTATTGAGGAGAAAAAGTCGGAAAAAAATATTTTTTTGACCAAGAAAAAGGCATTCATTAAGGAATTTGAATTTTTTCTCAAGCAATCAACAATGGAGATTATTGCAACATGGATTAAACATTTAATCCACCAAGATCAAGTCAAATTTGTGCGCCTTCATGGATCTAGCCATTTTTTACTTGGAAGAGTCTCTAGAGCTCTCATTTTTTCTATATAAGGAAGCATATGCTCATCATTGTAAACATCTGATCTTTGAACAGTGCACTGGCCTTGAAACTCTGTAAACTTTTTTTGGTGCAATAAAAGCAAAGACTTTGGGGTAATACTACGATGTCTTCTTAGTACATTATAGTAATGTGTATCATCATTTGCTTATAATTTCTATTTGGTATTAAATGCTTGTTGAATTCCTTAGCCATCTCGATCTATTACTAATGCAAGATACTCCCATCGAAAACCCAGTTCTCCTTGCTTGACTCTGCTTCCACTAAATACACCTGCCTTTCAGCTGCCATTTGGGAAGCAGCACTCAAATGCTTCCCCCACTCTGCTCGTTCCATTTCCATCTCCCCTAAAGTTGGATCTTGCCCCATGAACAAATGGTACGATGATGAACACAAGACTCTACATCGAGAACTTCGATATGCTTTCACCCACTCTCAACCCTCCTACTCCGAACTCAAAGCCTTTTATCATCGTCTTCTTCGTCACAAGAAACGACTCTTTGTTTCCCATAGAAGACAAAAACTTTCTGCTCTCCTTGTCCATTCCCATGAACAATTATGGCTTACCATCCTTCCTCGATGATCCCGTATTCCACCTGACCTCGACCCTACATCCATGTTCTCTCACACTTCCAACCTTTATGATATTCCCGGGCAGGCCCAAATTCATGTTACCTCCCCACCCATTTCCTATTATCTATTCTCAGACAGAGATATTAGAGAGGCCATTTGGGTGATGAACAACAACAAAGCAGCTGATGAGGAAGGCTACCAAGCAAATTTCTTTAAGCACGGTTTTCGTGCTTTGGTTAGCTACTTGGTTGATCTCTTCAACCATGTAGTTCGTGAAGCTTTTCCACCAACATGGGCACACCACATCATCCATCCAATCAACAAATTAGGTTCCAGCTCAAATCCCAATAACTACAGAACGATCATGGTGGGTCACACGTTCTCGAAGTTGTATGCTACTGTTCTACATAGGAAGCTCTTCAGTGACCTTGAGCAGAGACACCTCAGAGCTAGGGGACAAACAAGTTTTCGATCGGATCATCAAACCATTGACCACATTTTCACCCTTTGCGTCGTGATTGAGGAGGCACGACACCGACACCGCTCTTCGAAAGTCTATTGTTGTTTCGTAGATTTTTGGAAAGCTTTTGACTCTATTCCGAGGGAGGCCTTGCTCTGGAGAGTCAGAGATATTGGCATTTCTACAACCCTATTGACCGCTATTATGCATGTATATGAGTTCGTTCTTGGTCGTCTTCACGCAGCCCATGGGATGTCTGATTTCATTTGAAGCACTATTGGGGTTAAATAGGGTTGTCCACTGTCCCCTACCCTGTTTGGGATCTATATTGATGAGTTGGAAGCATTTCTACACGAGCATATCCAAGACACTGATAGCTGCCTTCTTCACCAGGTTCTGATATCTATTCTACTCTTTGCTGACAACGTGGTCCTCCTCTCCTCATCCCTAGAAGGATTACAGAGACAACTAGATGCCTTAGCTCTGTTCTGTGATCATCGACAGTTGACAATCAACCTGGGTAAAACCAAGGTTATAATCTTCAATGGGGTGAAGAAAACCTCAGCCCTTCACTTTCTATTCAGAGGGGAGGAGATTGAGATCACCAGCACGTATACTTACTTGGGGGTGCAATTTTCAGGTCCCCGCTTCAGTTTGCGACCAACGCTTTAGCCTCGAATCAATAAAGGATATGGATCCTTAGCCCTTCTCGAGAGACAGTGCTTTCAACATCACTTCCAAGACATCTCGTCCAAGATGAGCCTCATGGGCACCTTGATTCGTCCCACTGTTTTATAGGGCTCAGAGATTTGGGGACCGTCTTTACTTGAGTCAGACTGGGCTTCAACTAAGAGAGTCTAGATTCTTCTTCTCCACCACATCATTAGGTGCAAATTGACAGTGTCGCAGCACATCATCCTGGTAGAGTTTGGAGCTCAGCCCTTTTGGCTTGAGACGGTCTTCAGATTGGTTTCATTCTTGCATCATGTCTAGGGCTTGACAGACTCGATAAAGAGTAGGGACCGTTACTCTTACTTGGCATATTGCTCTTCTGAGACTATTGCCTGTTTTACCTCCTCAGGCCAAGCCAAATGTTGGTTTACAGGAGTTTCAAACCTCTTAGAGTCAGTGGGAATTCAGTTGGATCGTCTCCATCCTTTCCGATATTCCTTAGATGCTCCCGGTCACTTTTTACCCACTAAACATGAGCTAAACAAGATCATCAGGGAGGACATCTACATGCAGTTCGTCCAGGTCACCTGGGTCAATCCTCCAGGAGGGTTGCGCCCAAAGATGGCATTCTATGCTGAGCACTTCTTGGAGTTGAGAGACGAGCTCATTGTTCAACCCCAATATACATTTCACCATTGGATGTATGCTCTTCACATTCCTCTAGGCTAGTTCAGAGTAGGTTCTCATAGAATACGAGTAGAGACATACCACCAGGTGGATAAATTAGACAAACTCTGCCAGGTATGTCATTTACAGGAAGTGTAGACCGAGGTGCACTTCATCCTTGGATGCCTTGTCTACTACAAGATCAGAGGAAGGTTTCATTGCTTGTTCAGAGATTCTCGGATCCTCGCCGACTTTTTCAGGTACCTTGATCAGAGATGTTTGGCCCTATATATGCAGGAGGCTCTTAGGTTCCAAGCACATATGCTTCAGCCTCCCATCAGACTAGACCCCACACAAAATATCACGACATTTTTCAGGGTACTACCTTCAGACAGGGGACCAAGAGATCGATTGATACCAGTACGTATCCAGACTCCAGATCAGTGAGGATCTGTGGGATCTCACCCTTCTACACGAGATCTCATCAACAGTTCCGTTCCTGGGAGACAAACTAGGTCCTCCAGCATTCAGCGGTGTGAACCCCCCCAGGACATGATTTAGTGGACAGTTTGCACTTGCCATTGGCTTTTCACCGGGTCAACAGACATTATTGAGTTTCTTCAACATTATTCATTCAACCTCAGATGTTAGGAGAGATGGGTCTGATCCTCAGACCTATTAGGTCCTGGATATTCTCCGGTAGAGCCAGATCAACCTTCATGCATTGTATCTTTTATAGGAGACCGTTTGGTTCTCCTATTTTGTATATACATCATTGTACTCAATAGTCCCTTTGATCTACTTTGTGGTTATTAGTTAAACATAAATATAATTATCTTATCTTATCTTATCTCATCTCGTAAATAAACCTAGCATTTGTATATTAATTCCATTGATTTTGTATATATATATATTATATTTGTTGTAGTTTCCTTTTCTTAACATTTGCCTGTAGTTGAAGAAATCGAAATTATTTCTGGGTAAAGCTCTTCTATAAGGTCTTCGTGGTCAACGGATTTTTTTTTGTGAAATTATCCTATTTCCTGCGGTTCTTCTCTTCAAAGCCGAGAGGGTTTTATCTATTTTTTTGGAGCACATTTTAGATGAAATCTGAAGCAATTTATTTTTTTAAGAATTCCATTGGGGTTTGGGTATTTTCTCTCTTGCAGTTGAAAAGGCAAAATTTCTTGGGCGAAGCCGTGAGCTTCTTCCCTTCATTCACTTGAAGAGGATTCTCACAAGACTTTTGACCTAAATTATTTGACAAATTTTACAAGGCCGCAAGGCTTTTAAACTTCGAATCTTGGTTTCTCAAGGATTTGAAGGTCCGATTCATTAACAAAAATATTCAAAGGCATACAAGACTGTCTTAGCTCCTGGAACGAATTTGTTTTAGGAAAATAAACCGATTTTTTGAAAATTTTGAGGTTGTCTTCATTCTGAAGCTTATTCTGCCCTAGCCGCATACTTTTTAAGAAAGAAAAGGGCCTCCTTTTTTTTCTTATGCGGATTTCCCTTGGACGTCTGGCAGATTGAAGTCGAATTTCTGAAGGAAGCATTTTGCCCATTTTTTTTTTAAGCCATTCTCCTTAGCCGCAAGCGTTCGGAGCCTTTATTCCTCTGATCCAGAGCTCAAAGAGGCTAACGATTTTCTCTGTTTTGAAGCCCCTTTTCTGCCTTGGACGTCGTGCAAAACATCGAAATTTTTCTAAGGTCAAATCTGGTAAATGGTCTGTCTGATTCTTATGCGAATTGCTTTGAATGATTTTAGGCAACTGAATCAAATTTTCCTTCGCAGCAAAGCCGAAATTATATTTTCGTGAGGAAATTTCGATCCAATCTTGGGAATTCACATTTAAAATTTTCCTAAGTTCTTTTTTACCCTAGCATATTTTGCTCCTTGGGTTTTGACGTCATTTTTTGGGAAGCGTACTTCATTTGGAGAAGTTCATTTCCTTTGGAAGCTTCATGAATTAAATCGTAGTTTATTTTGATTGGGTTTTGAACTATTAAAAACATATCAGTTTTAGCAAAGCGAATTTCTCTCTGAGAGCGATTTTTCTTATTAATATAAAAACCATTACAAATTTCTTCCCAAGAGTTAATTTGAGGAAGGTATATTCAAATTTTATTTATAATCCCCTCATCAAAAAAGTTTAAAACCCTTGCCTAATTTATTTTCCCTTAAGCATATAGCAGTTTAATTGAAGAATATTTTGTAAGGGAAAGTAAATTTCCTTAAAATCGATTTCACTTTTAGTGAGAAATTTTCGCATTTTAGTTTTTTAATATACATTTTAAAGATATTTCTCTCATTATTATTGCTGAGGAGAGGATATTTGCAATTGTGCAATTGCTAATTATTTGATCTTTATTATCACTTGGTCTATTTTACATTAAGTACTTCATCTCTATTTCTCATATGTAAACTAGTATAACTTGAGTCTTTTAATTAACAATTTCATCAAGCTTTTAAAATAATTACTTATGTTCAATAATTCATACATTATAAGTGATATCATTAATCATTAAGGCTTTTGTGTTATTTATCTAATACTTTGCTTCATTGAATGACTTCTATTTGCTTCATTAAATTCATTTTGTATTTAAAGTTCTTTTAATCATAATTGGATTGGTATTTCATTTTGTACTTAAAGTTCTTTTAATCATAATTGGATTAGTATTTCATTTCTTTGAAGCATAGTAATTAAGCCTTATTGAAGTATTACACTAGCTTTTGCATCATTCAGCTAACTTGCATCTTTTTTCGACATATCGTTAAATTGTGAGCATATTTACTTCACTTGCAAAATTATAATATTGCTCTTATCCATTGCCATATTTACTTTGAGGTGCATGTTTCTTTCATTCTTGCAAGGTATATTTATCAGCTCATGCTTTAATATTGTGCCATTTTCTTGTGCTAACATCTTTTCTTGTAACACTGCTTATTTAGCAACTTGAAACTTTGCATATTTGTACAAGTCATATAATATATTTTGAGCATTGTTCATTAGGCACTAGTCTATATATGTTAATTTTTCTATTGCCTCAATATCTTTAATTACTTCATCTTGTTAAGACATACTTGCTCATTTAATTAACACACTTGCTAAGTAATTTTAATTTAAGTTGCTTAGAGAGGTAGTGATCTTGCCCTGCCTCAAAATCTCTTTAGGAACTACCCCCCTATCTTGTCTAGGAGAGAGTTCGAATAGAGTGACAACCCCTACTCTGAGCATTGTGCCTTAGGTGTACACTTTAGGTGACAACAAGACCAAAACATGTCAGAATTCAGAAATATTTTTCATACTCTTCACACGAAGTTGGGTATCAAGGATTTTGAGTGGCATTTGGTACTCAATTACTGTTGTTGTTTACACAAGTACATCCAGGATGAGATGAAGTTCTTGGATATCTCCTTGCTTGGTGCCACCTATTGATACGCTATCAATATTGAGAAAAAATTTAAACAGAAGAACCGAGACTTTGGATCTACGAATTTGAAGCAAGGGAAATGTGCTCTCAAATTGCATAACAAAGGACAAAGCCAAGGTGGAGCGACCTAGGACAACCCGTTGAAGCTGCAAGAAAAGAACAACGCCATAAAGACAAAGGACACAAGAAAATGGTGTGAGTTCCATAAGAGCCCCACTCACAACACAAGTGGGTGTCGAGCCAAGCAGTGACTAGTGGCCAAGCTGAAGCTTCCGAATCAGATGCATGTTCCGACCCTGATTCAGAACTCGACAAAGGGAATGGCAAAGGGAAATAGATAATTGATGCGGGAGCCCAGTGCCACCATTGCCACCACCAAGATTCAGAAGATTGAAACCGAAGATTTCGAGGAGGGGGAGCATCTCTTCCACTCACAGATGTGGGTGAAGGGTTCTCCACTGCAGTTCATTGTCGACAATGGGAGCCGAAAGAACCTCATTTCAATAGAGATCGTGAAGTGGTTGGGCCTACTGACCACACCACACCCGCAGTCATACACCATCGGGTGGCTTCTCTAAGGACGAGATCTTTGCGTCAGCGAACAATGTCGCCTTTGCTTCAACATCAAGCCCTTCATAAATGAGGTAGTGTGATTTTGCTCCTCTTGAAGTGTGTGATGTATTATTAGGCTATCATAGTTGCAGGAACCATTCCCCCCCCCCTCCCTCCCCCCCCCAAGGATCTAGAGGTAGAACAACATCTCGTACGTATCAGGAAATAGGATCCGATTTTCAGATCCGCCTTTTTTTGGCGATCTCTGAAAAATTGGATCTGTGGGGGCCCAATCCGTGGTTCCTGCTACTCGATTCTCGAATCCAGAAAGGATCGGGTGTAGATCTGTGGAGGTTCGGGTGTGTATCCATGGATTGTCAGCGGATCCGAGAGAGGGTGGACAGTTCACACAGTTCTGCGAGGTTTTCTTTTGTTTGTTTTTTAAATTTCGAACTATTAAGTGAGGAACTACACTTTCTGAATATTCCCAAGGTGCCCCTTGATGCTCCCTAGACGCTCCCTGGATGCTCTCTAATGGCAATGTTAAATTCTTAAAGTAAAAGTGACATTCTCATTGATCTTTCATTTCCATCATTGTACTTAAATTTTTAACATTAACATGAAATGACTTGGGATGTTTCAGAGGTTCCAACTTCATCAAACTTCATATGGAGAAAATACAATTTCATATCCCATTCAAAATTCAACAGACTTAACAACTTTCAGGATCAATGGGATTGTGGCATTTCATTGGATTATATCATGTATGAGGGCATGTGATTGACATTTAATCAAGAGCACCAAGCCCTATATGTACCCTAGTGTTGGTGTTGTTGATTGTTGAACTCCTTTGTCATGCCCTTAGCAATTATGTACATTTCACTCAAATCAAAATCATTGATCAAGCATGTTAAGCTTTCTCTACCATATTATAAGGCTTGGATTCAGCTGTTTGATCAAAATTAGGCAATGTCGACTAATGTCCCTGTAGAATTGAAGTAGAGGCAAAGGCTAGACAAGAGAAGAGGAATCTAAATTCTAGATGGTTGATGCTAGAATAATTAATCATTGATGTACAATGGATGCCATATCTTTCTTGATTTATGTAAAAATATACATGTTTTCATGTCTTCTACAACTGATTTTGAAGAAGATTATGGCCACATACACGGCCTCCAAACAGGTCTCCTCCGCATGACAACAACATATGGACAAGATCATGGAGTACAGGGACATCTTCACCTTACCCGCAGGGGTACCCCTACACTGTCAGGTCAAACACTCCATCGATATGACCCTGGGCGTGCCGCTACCCAACAGACCGAACTATCGATGCTCTAGTTTGAAGAACGATGAAATCAAGAGACCGATTAAGAAGTTGTTGCAGAAAGGGCACATTAGGTCAAGTTCATCAGCTTGTGGGAGCCCGATCGTGTTGGTACAAAAGAATGATGGGACTTGGAGACTTTGTATTGACTTCGGGTGTTGAATAAGAGCATTGCCCGGAATAAGTATCAAATCCCATAGATTGATGACCTTCAGGACCAACTTAAGGGGGTCAAATATCTTAGCAAGTGTTGAAGAATCAAGGGCAATTAGCTGTAGTGTGATTCTTCTTGACTTGATAACACTTTTGTGAAGTCTTTTTACAATTTGTCTTGTTAGTTTAATTCTATTATTCTTCTTATTAATGCATATGTGTGTACTTCATCAAACTGTTAACAAAAACATAAGAACAAGAACAAAAAATATTGGTTCTCTGTCAGAGCCAAAACTTCTCTTCTCTTGAGAGGAAAACCCTTCGAGAAATTTCCCTTATTGAAGCTTCTTATTGATTAATGCCAAACCCTAGACCCTTGACAAGAATACCTCCAAGCACAAGTCAAGTCCTTCCTCCTTTCTGCACTTTGTCTTCTTGACACTTTATCCTTCTCCTTTTGTTCCTTCGTTACTCGACACTTCGTCCTTCTTTCAACTGTTGATAGACCTTGTTTATGTGAGCTTTAGATGAGATGCTTCTCTCTATACTTCGTGATATCCTTCACTCATGTAGACACCTTCCTTCTTTCAACCAAACGAGATCCTTCTTGAGATGTAGATGTAGACTTGGTGTGACTGTACAACAACCCTAGATCTTCACACGTGTGGAAGGTATCCTTGTGAATTAGGGTCCTTTCACCTTCACTTGAGAGAGAGTTTTCTTCGCTTGAGTACAAGGCCTTGTAAGCCTAACTTTCTAGCCCAAACAAAGATAAATATATGATTGTTATGTTGTTGTGGTTATGATTGTAGGGATGCCTCTGTTTCTTGCACGTGTGACTGTTTTCCACCCTAGAAACAATCCTCTTGACTTCGATTTAGACTTTTGCTTTCTTCATTGCACTAGAGGCTCCTTACACTTGTCTTCTCTTCACCTTTTCTTGGCTGCCCTTCTTCGCTGATTTCATAGTTGAGTACTTGACATTATGAGGGAGTGGACAACCTCTATATATAGAGGATTGTCCCTCCTTTAGGACGACTTGCTGACTGTAGGCTGACTTGATTTATTTCCTTTGGATGGCTTCTTTTGATGGTGCCATTTCTTGGAGACTTGACTTTTATTGGAGGTGTCTTCTTCGACTCTAATACACAAGTATACCTAGTGTAACATGTTCTTAAGGTCTTAAACATAATTCTTTTGACTCTCTGGCTCACCTATAACACTTTAACATGTGCTAAACCTATTTCAATGAGCAAGAAACTCATTGACATATATAATAAAATTAATATTTATTTTTTTGAATAAATACAAATATCAAAAGTACATTTATGAAGACTGAACCTAGTTACATTTTCTTCAACACTCCCTCTTAACTAGGGAGGTACTCATACAACATTACAAGGTGTTTGGCTATGTTTTAATATTGAAGAATTCACAGAAGTGAAACTGGATTGGCAATCCATCTGTTATAGCATCATAGTAAACAACATTGTTTCCACAGCAAGGCCTTGATTGACAACTCTATATCTCAATAGATTAGAGAACAATGTTGGTGAGACCAAGGACTTATAGACACCTTAGTCATTTTCTCTCAAGGTACATACCCACCCAGGTGTTCACTGAGTATTACCTTCTGGGACTATTCTTATCTTGGGTTCCTAGCCCTCAAAGAATATCGATCCTCTTGCCTACTCTTGTCTTGGATTCCCTACACATCCTCATAGAGTATCGAATGCCATATGATTACCCAATCCTCCCATTATTTTTTCCCAAGTGAAGACACAAATGTTGTGTCTATCTCTTCCTCCCAATTAAGGAAGACATGCCCAAGTATCCTCTGACAAGGTACTTGTCCAAGTTCTTTTGTAATTGGGAACTTGTTATAACTCCCTCTTAGCTAGGGACTTGTCCATTCATCAACAATTTCTTCTTCGTGGGTCCTCCAACTGCTTGGTCTTCTTCTTTCCTTTGATGTCATTAAGTCTTTGTTCAAACTTCTTCTTGGTAGGGCACCATCCATCAATCACTTTCCTTCTTGGTTTGTCATGTCATTGCTTCCTTCGTGGAAAGTGACCTTCTTGTCATATATCAGGTTCTCTGGTCATTTGGCTACTTCTTTGTCATCTTGTCTATGCTTCGGAATACTTTTCATATGGATGCTTCGTTGTACTTGCTTGTTTCCATACTTTGATCTAGTAGCCCTTCATGACTTCATCCTGATATTGCTTCAACATTTAATGGTGCTTCTGCTAGATGGCTTCTTCATCATGACATCCTCGTAGAGTAGAATCAATTGTCTGCACCTTTCATATCTCCAAGGCCTTCATAGGTGTCAAGGGTCCTTTGATCTTTTTCCTTCCTTTATCAGAGTTGTTTTGCCTTCTTTCAGGAGATGTTATCAATGAATCTTGTCAGATAGTGATTCTTTGTGATCATGGTGTTCTTCACATGCTTGATCTATTTCTTCATTTGCTTCTTCTTGGATAGAGTAGTCAACCACCTTATGCTCCTTGTGGGAGCACTTCTTCATTGCTTGCTTCTAGGACTAATCAACATTCCTTCTTCACTCGCTTCTTAGTCAACAATCTTATACTCCTTATGTGAGTATTTCTTTTTGTTGACCGTCATTGCATTGTAGTACATGCCTTCTAGCATGTCATTGGTGAAAGAGATTCTTTTGTACTTGATCATGTCATAGAACTATTCCCATGACTCAATAATATACATATCTAAACTTTGATGCATACGTACCTCCTCTTGATTCTTCTTTGATCATCTTATCTTCAATTGATTGTCCATGGTGTGGCCCTTCTTGCTTCATCTTAGCTTGCCTGCATATCATCCATTTTCTTGATCCCATGAATCGGACTCCCAATGAGACCTTTGCTTTTGTTTATGAATCTTTTGGAGATTCCATCAGAGGATCTTGAAGACCCTTACCCTGCAAATGTTTCTTTCTTTTTAATGATGGAGGTCTTTAAGATTCTTAATTATGATCAATTTTCTTTCATTGTGGATGAGGTCCTATACTAGGTATGCTCCTTCTACATGAATATGTTGAATCTATGTACATCATACTTCTAGATTCTAGAAGATGTTTTTAGCCATGCAATTTTATTCTATTCCTACATGCACCTATACTACTCAAAACTTTGGAAGAAGACTTTATGTAAAGAAGTAGGCTTAGTCATAGTAGAGATCCGGAGGGTCTTCCTTATTTTTCTTCTTTTCTTCTTCTTTCACCTCTCTAGTCATGTGATCTTCTTCCCTTTTTCTTTTGTTGTTGCCCTTCTTAAGTTTTGAACAATTCTTTTTGTAGTGTCTATATTTTTGGCATCCAAAGCATTGGATTTTGGACATATCTCTATTATTTGTTCTTCGTGGACTAAATTTTCCAAATTTTCCTTTTTTCTTGGCCATGGTTGCAAATGCTTGCTCTTTTGATCCCACACCCTCTTCTACTTCAAGTCTAGTTTCCTCTATCTTGCATAGAGACCATAATTCACTTAGTGGGGTGGCTTCCTTCTTGGCATATATGCTTGATGTGAAGTTGCCCCAATCCTCAGGTAGAGCATTGAGTACTACAGTTGTCATTTCTCTGTCAGACATGACTTCTCCTAGCTCTTGAAGTTGATCCCTCATCTCAGAGATCTTCATGAAGTATGGAGTTATTCCTTCTTTTGATATCTTCATCTTATACAAATCATTTTGAAGAGATATCACTTCTCTGGCCGTGCTTATCGAGAATAGCTCTATTAGTTTATCATAGATTTCTTTTGATGTTTCAATTTTGGAGACTAAGGAATGAGAGAGTCTTTGATGGACTCTATTAGAATCCTTTGAGCTCTTGTCTCATCCTTATTGTACTTGGCTAAGGCTTGAGTTTGTTCCTTAGCAGGGATAGTGATATTCCCTTTGATGTGTTCTAGAAGTTCAATCTCCTTAAGAAGTAAAACAGTACTCTGCTTCCATGCAAGGAAGTTAGTGGTCCTAACCAATTTATTGCTTTCCTTGCAAAAAGACATTGATGTATATTCATAAGGGGACATAAACTTACTTGATAGATTTTGAGATGTAGTGGACTTCCTTTCTCCTTGAAGACTTGATGGCTTGCCTTCCTTAGATCTTGATGTTCTTCAAGTTGCTTTTTTCAAGTGGGCTTACTTGATGACTTGTAGCTTGATGTAGGTTCTTCTTTGATTTGCTCTTATTGTAGGTGCCTTTATGTAAGGCTCTTCTTCTTGCTTTGTAGTCTTCCTTGATGAGTGATGGATGGTAGAACTTCTTGTCCTTTAAGTGATTGAGACTTCTTGGCTTGATGCTTTAACCTTGTAGATGTCCTTTAGATGTCCTTTCCTTGATGTGTCACCTTAAGTCTTTTTACAGTTTGTCTTGTTAGCTTAATCTTCTTCTTCTTATTATTAATGCATGTGTGTACTTCATCAAATTGCTACCAAAAACATAAGAACAATAACACAAGATGTTGGCTCTCTGCCAAGGCCAAAACCTCTCTTCTCTTAAAAGGAAAACCCTTCAGTAAATTTCCCTTATTGAAGCTTCTTATTGATTATGTGAAACCCTAGACCCTTGACAAGAATATCCTCCAAGCACAAGTCAAGTCCTTCCTCCTTTCTGCACTTTGTCTTCCCGATACTTTATCCTTATTCTTTTGACACTTCGTTACCCGGCACTTCGTCCTTCTTTCAACGGTTGATAGACCTTGTTTATGTGAGCTATAAATGAGATGCTTCTCTTATATACTTATTGATATCCTTCACTTATGTAGACACCTTCCTTCTTTCAACCAAACGAGATCCTTCTTGAGATGTAGATGTAGATTTGGTGTGATTGTACAACAGCCCTAGATCTTCACACGTGTGGAAGGTATCCTTGTGAATTAGGGCCCTTTCACCTTCGCTTGAGAGAGTTTTCTTCGCTTTAGTAGGAGGCCTTGTAGGCCTAACTTTTTAGCCCAAACAAATATAGGACTATTATGTTGTTGCAGTTATGACTGTAGGGATGCCTCTGTTTCTCACACATGTGACTGTTTTCCACCCTAGAAACAGTCGTCTTGACTTCGGTCTAGACTTTTACTTCTTCGTTGCACTAGAGGCTCCTTACACTTGTCTTCTCTTCACATTTTCTCGGCTTTCCTTCTTCGCTAATTTCAAAGTTAAGTACTTGACATTATGAGGGAGTGGACAACCTCTATATATAGAGATCTATCCCTCCTTTAGGCCGACTTGCTGTCTGTAGGCCGACTTGACTTATTTACTTTGGATGGCTTCTTTTGATGGTGCCATTGCTTGGGAGGAGACTTGACTTTGCTTGGAGGTGTTTTCTTTGACTCGAATACATAAGTAAGCCTAGTGTAACATGTCCTTAAGGTCTTCAACATAATTCTTTTGACTCTTTGATTCACCTATAACACTTTAACATGTGTTAAACCTATTTCAATGAACAAGAAATTCATTGACATATATAATCAAATTAATATTTATTTTCTTGAATAAATACAAATATCAAAAGTACATTTATGAAGACTGAACCTAGTTACATTTCCTTCAACAACAAGATTGACTTGAAGTCCGGTTATCACCAAGTACCAATCGAACCCTCTGATGTGTGGAAGACTGCGTTCAAATCCAAGGAGGGCTCATGCCTTTCAGGTTGACAAATGCCCCCACAACCTTCATGAGGCTGATGGACGACATCTTGCGGCCCTTCACCAACTCATTCATGATAATGTATTTGGACGACATCCTGATCTTGAGACAGAGTTGGGAAAAGCACTTTCACCACATTTGACAGGTCCTCCAAACCCTGCATCAACATAAATTGTGTGCTAATTTGGAGAAATGCACTTTTGGTATGACCTAGGTTCAATATATGGAGTACATCATTGATGAGCAAGGTGTGCATGTGGACCCAGCCAAGATATAAGCTATTTGGGATTGGCCAACCCCAACAACTCTAATAGAGCTCTGCAGCTTTCTGGGTCTTGCCAATTTCTACCACAAGTTCATGTTGGGTTTCTCTCATATCACTTGGATTTTGAGTCAAGTCACCAGGGGCGGATTGAAAGCAAAGTTCTTTTGGTCTAAATCCCAACAGAAGGTGTTTGCCCAGTTGAAGCATCACCTCTGCTCTGCAAGAGTGTTTACATTACCAGACCTGCAACAACCATTTGAGATTGAGACAGATGACTCCGACTATGTGGTTACCTAACAGGGGCATCCGATGGCATATCACAGTGAGACACTTTCAAACAGAGTTCAAAAATGTCCCACATATGACAAAGAGATGTATTCCATTGTGCAAGCTTGCCGACAATGGAAGCATTACAGTTTGGGAAAGGAAACAATCATCCACACAGACCACCAACCCTTGTAGTACATATAGACACAAGGAAAGTTGCAAAACAATCACCATTAGAAATGGTCCACATACTTGCAATAGTTCTATTTGAACATTAAGTAAAAGAAGGGCAACACCAATAATGTTAGATTGCCTCAGCCGACCGCTGGTCATGGTGCTGACCACTGTACTCGACTCTTGTGGACACGAGACTTTGGAATGACCACATTTTTACAAGAATGATCCAGAAATCGACACCATATACCAGATGCTCCTGGAAGGTAAGAAGGTTTCAAACTTTCCCCTCCAAGACGCACTATTATGCCACTTGGAACACCTTTGTGTACCTTCAAGCGAGCATGCCAAGATGATTTGGGAGGCGCACTACAATCGATTCACTGGACATTTTGGTGTAGAAAAGACAATGACAGTATTGCAAAAGTATTTTTATTGGCCAAACCTTCGACAAGAAACGATCATCCACACAGACCATCGACCCTTGCAGTACATATAGACACAAGGAAAGTTGCAGAACAATCACCATCATAAATGGTCCACATACTTGGAATAGTTCTATTTGAACATTAAGTACAAGAAGGGCAACACCAATAATGTTGCAGATTGTCTCAGTCGACTGTTGGTCATGATGCTGACCACTGTGCTCGATTCTTGTGGACACGAGACTTTGGAATGACCAAATCTTTATAAGAGTGATCCAAAATTCAACACCACATACTAGATTCTCCTGGAAGGTAAGTAGGTTTCAGACTTTCCCCTCCAAAATGCACTATTATGCCACCTGGGACACCTTTGTGTACCTTCAAGTGAGCGTGCCAAGATGATTTAGGAGGCGCACTACAGTCGATTCGCTGGACATTTTGGGGTAGAAAAGACGATGGTAGTATTGCAGAAGTATTTTTATTGGCCAAAGCTACGATAGGATGTTGGGAAGTACATCAGATCCTACATTGCATACGCCATTGCCAAACTTACAATCAAGAAGCACAACCTGTATACTCCTTTGCCTACTCTTAGTCGGCCTTGGGAATCCATCTCCATTATAATAACGCTAGTCAAAATTCCATGTAATAAAGTTAACAAAGGCTACGTATTCCAAGTTGAGTGTTGGGCAAAACATCCTAGTGTGGGTGTTTATTTGGTTTATTATGGCCAAGGAACTTGGCAAAGACAATGACAAAGGCTTTGGAAAGACATGAGGCATTAATTGACATTTTATTTATGAAAATAATGAAAATTAGGAGAAAAGGAAGGTGAAAGGTCACAAGTTGCATGTGAGGAGGAAATGAAGGAAAACAATGGAAAATTAAAGAAAATAGCGGCCTTATTAATAAAAAGGCTTCTGAGGATCAGTTGGTACCTTTTGTCAGTTCAGTTTTGGAGCTCTCTTATTCTCTCTCTTACACTCTTGGACACTTCAAGTTTTCTTGGAGCACTACAATATTGATTCAAGGAAAGCAAAGAAGGCAAGAGGAAGCAAAGATCAAGCATGGAAGAGCACGATCAAACAGCTATAGCGGGATTATTTACAGGTATCGGTTTGGATGTGTGATTCCTTGCTAGTTCTCTTGCCCTCATGGGCATGGGTTTTGCCATGTCCGATAGTTTTCTTCAACCTTGCCTTGTCATTTCTAGATATCCATGGTGTGATGGGTTCTCATGTTTTGGTTGAGCTGGATTGCCAGATGGATTAGAAACTGAGTGAGGTGGTCTCTAAAAGAAAGAACACATGGCCTAGTGATACCAAAATCGAACTGTGGATTACGGTATGAATGGGGTTATAATAAATGGGAAGGGAGTAATATATGTGGATGAGGGAGCGAGACCACACACCCAAAATCGAGGTTTCCCATGTAGTACCACCCTAAAACCAAATGATCAGTAAAGGGGATCCCACGGGACTAAGATCCAAGGGTAACATACAAAAGAGGTCTAGGGGACAGAAGCACAAACCTAGCCTACTCTTTGTTGAATTTCCACGACCTTGGGTGTAGGTTAGAGCCTTAAAATCGTTGATGTTACCAAACCAAGAATCTCAACCATAAACTACTTTGCACAACAGAATAAAACAACAGTAAATCACATGCACAGAATCTAGACAAATTTTTACAATTTTCAACCAAACTTCGTTATATCAATCCAACTGATATAATACAATAGTCTAGGGCTCCTGTACTAGGGATAATGGCCCTCATATATCGACTAGTATAAGATACAAAACTGGGGCTTGGTGTTAATATATCGACAACCAATCTGCCCTCAACAAGATACTCTAACCATCTGGCTGTCACATGCTCTCTCAGCTCCTCTCGGTCGTACCCTGTACCTGCCTGGTCGTTCGGCTCCCAATCTGTAGCTCTTGCCTCTATCAATGCTCGAAGTCCATTTGGCAACTAAACCTCAACGATCCAATCTGCTCTCTATTTGTGCCTTAGTCCATCAAGGCCACAACACATTGAGACTCCTTTCGAGTTGTTCACAGCTCCACTTGTGAACAACTCTCAATCTGCCCACTATTGCTCTTTAGCTACTTAGGGACTTCCGCCCACTATGGTCTTCCTGCACTGCTTCGATGAAGACCAACATAGGGCATAGAGGGATGCCTCCTATCACTGCAAGATGTCCATCTCCCACAATGAACACAGGCCAGGAGGACTCCCTATCATTTACTGTAGAAGTCCTCCACACACAAGTCTCGGGCTCCACAAACTGCTCCTGGTCGATCAGACCCTTGAGCTCATCAACTGCCTCTCTCACAACCACACCTTTGTCTATCAAGGTGTTGCTCATTGGGCTCCAACTTGGACACTATCATGATGTCCTCCAATAGACCATTAGTGCCCAATCACATCCACACTTGGGCTTATCTCACGCTTCCCTCCAACAGTCCACGAGAGACCAAGTCGACATTGTAGCATTTGCACCTAGTTAGGGAATCCTCACTCCTAGGAGACCCTTACACATGGCTGCCCACAGACCACCAATCCGCCCTTTGCTCTGCAATAGAGGAGCTATTGCACAAATCTGGGCACCAACAACTTGTCCTCTCCTAGGACATCTATCCAACTGTCATACAAGAGTCCATCTGTAACTCTCCTTACTGTTGTCCCCTTGTCTTCCAATCTGATGTGCTTGATGTCACCTTGGCTATTTGGTAGGCTTCCCAACAGTCCATGTGGGCTCCTCCAAACAACTCCTAAGGTCTCCTACAACTGCCCATCAAACTGATCTAAGCACTGGTCAAAGTCTTTGAGCCAACACCCCTCCAAAAACACTGCTGTAATAATGTTTGACTTCGATGTTTGTGAACGTCTTTGTTAGGGCACATGTTGCAACCCTAAATCCTACCACAGTCACTCTAACAACCTCCTTCTAGCTACGATCTAGGCAAGGAAGGCTCCTCTTCATGCATGTTGTTGTTATGGGCACGTTATAGCCCAAGAACCCTCCACGCTACCCTATTTTGGGAGGCTAGGCTTGTGGCCTGCCTCAGCTGGTTGCAGTCCTCCAATAGCCCACCAAAACAATCCTTCCTCATTGCGGTTTTAGCCTTCAAACAACATACAAACAACAACGTCTTGCTCACAAGGAGCTCAACTTAACAGCTTGCTTTCTCGACCCTCAAAACATCAGACTCGGATAGCCCAAAGACATTCCGCACCAGTCTCCTCACTTGGCCTCCATGGTAGACTTCAAACCTATTCCTCCATGTTGTTTAGGCCTCTCCTTCTTGTTGCGGCTAGGGCTAGTTTCAAAGCTCCTTTTCCTTGAGAGGACATTGCCCAAATGGATGATTTAACCCTTCACTTCACCCTTTATTTATACACCAATAAAAGGGCTCCATAAAACGTCATTATGAGGGCTTTCCAATTTTCATGAGCCTAAAACACCTTAGGCCGACCTACATGCACACTTGCAAACCCATCATTAACCTTCAAAAATTCATATCTCCACTTCCACAACTCGGAATTCGACGATTCTCGAAGCGTTGGATTCTCCTTTCCACCCTCTATCGTCTCATGCCATCACTATGTAGAAATGTGCTTTCGAAAGTGCCCCAAACATGATTGGGTGCAAAACCCCAGGCTTGGGTTCTAAGCCCACAAGCCTACTTGTAGCGCTTTGACCTCCAACCCTCGAACACTAGGGCTTGGAGTACCTCCCAAGCTACACAAAATCAACACTCCCTCTTAGCGAGGGAGGTAATTCCAAGACTAGGAAGTAACCATCATCATCTGGCGACGACACTAGCCTATTTGACATCCATCATTGCAGCATACCCTGTAGAATGAATCCGCCAATCTTGGTAGTGCCTCTGCCTCATCATATCTGAATTTGAAGATCCCGAACCTCCATAGGGCTGCTCCCTTTGAGCCTACACGATCTCCACTGGCTTAGTTGTGTAAGCACTCATCCTCTTGGATCAAATACTACTCGTGCAAATCCCACCAATCTCGGATAGCAACATCACGATCCAATGAAGACTCTAGCTTGCCAACCTGTAGTCCATCACATGAAGGCATCTTGATCAGCCTGATCTTGTCCATGCCAAAACAATCCTCTAGTTGTCCCAACCATCCATGACAAATCAACAGAAGTCCATGATCAATAATTTGCCCTACAAAAAAATGTTGTTCACCAGGCTCACCGCCAATCCACCAGAACTCCTAGCCAATCTCGCTACCAAACCAATCAAGACCACATCTCCATGTCTTTAGCTGAACCCTCTGCTTCATGATCTAGACACCGACAACTCCCTCTGAGTTGCTTCGCTATGCACACTCTGATTCACTGTCCCTCAAAGTAGCTCAGACACGCTCTAATACCATGTTGAATTTCCACGACCTTGGGTGCAAGAGTCTTAAAATCACTGACGCTACCAAACGAAGAATCTCAACCATAAACCACTTTTCACGGTGGAATAAAATAATAGTAAATCACATATGCACAAAATATAGACAACTTTTTACAATTTTCAACCCAACTTCGTTATATTAATCCAACTGATATAATACAACAATCTAGGGCTCCTGTACTAGGGATAATGGCTGTCATACATCCACTAGTACAAGATACAAAACTGGGGCTTGGTGTTAGTCCATCGAAAACCAATTTGCCCTCAACGAGATATTTTAACCCTTTGGCTGTCACATGCTCTCTCAACTCCTCTCGGTTGTACCTTGTATGTGCCCAATCCTTCGACTCCCAATTTGCAACTTTTGCCTCTATCAACGCTCCAAGTCCATCTGGCCACTGAACCTTAGCTATCCAATCTGCTCTCTAGTTGTGCCTTAGTCCATCAAGGCCACAACACATCGAGACTCCTGTCGAGTTGTTCATAGCTCCACTTGTGAACAACTCTTAATCTGCCCATTGCTACTCCACAGATACTCGGGGACTTTCGCCCACTATGGTCTTCCTGCGCTGCTTCGATGAAGACCAATATAGGGCACAGAGGGTTGCTACCTATCACTGCAAGATGTCCATCTCCCACAATGAACACATGCTAGGAGGTCTACCCATCATCTGCTATAGAAGTCTTTCTCCACACACAAGTCTCGAGCTCCACAAACTGCTCTTGGTTGATCAAACCCTTGAGCTCATCAACTGCCTCTCTCGCAACCACCTTTTTCCATCAAGGTGTTTCTCACTAGGCTCCAACTTGGACACTATCACGCTATCCTCCAGCAGACCATAAGTGTCCAATCACATCCACACTTGGTCTCCTCTCACGCTGCCCTCCAACAGTGCATGAGAGGCCAAGTCCACGCTGTAGCATCTGCACTTAGTTAGGGCATCCTCACTCCTAGGAGACCCTTACACATGGCTGCCCACAGACTCCACCAATCCGCCCTTTGCTCTGCAATAGAGGAGCTATTGAACAAATTTGGGCACCAACAACTTGTCCTCTCCTAGGACATCTATCCAACTGTCATACAAGAGTCCATCTCCAACACTCCTTGCTGTTGTCCCCTTGTCTTCCAATCTGATGTGCCTGCTGTCACCTTGGATACTTGGTAGGCTTCCCAACAGTCCATGTGGGCTCCTACAAACAACTCCTAAGGTCTCCTATAACTACCCATCAAACTGATCCAAGCACTGGTCAAAGTCTTTGGCCCAACATCCCTCCAAAAACACTGTTGTAATAATGTTTGAATTCGATGTTTGTGACTGTCTTGGTTAGGGCATGTGCTGCAGCCCTAAATCTTCTCACAATCACTTTAACAACCTCCTAGCTGCGACCTAGGCAAGGAAGGCTCCTCTTCGTGCATGTTGATGTTCTGGGCACGTTACAACACAAGAACCCTCCACGCTACTCTGTTTTGGGAGGCTAGGATTGTGGCCTACCTCAGCTGGTTGTGGTCCTCCAACAACCCACCAAAACAGTCCTTCCTCGCTATGGTTTTAGCCTTCAAACAAGCTACAAACAAAAATGTCTTGCTCACAAGGAGCTCGGCCTAACACGCTGCCTTTTCGGTCCTCAAAACAACAAACTCGGATAGCCTAAAGACATTCTGCACCAGCCTCCTCACTCGGCCTCCATGGCAGACTTCGGACCTATTCCTCCACCCTGTCTAGGCCTCTCCTTCTTGTTGTGGCCAGGGCTAATTTCAGAGCTCCTTTTCCTTGAGACGACGTTGCACAAATGGACGATTTAAGCCTTCACTTCACCCTTTATTTATACACCAATAAAGGGGCTCCATAAAATATCATAATGAAGGGCTGCCAACTGTTATGAGCCTAAAACACCTTAGGCCAACCCACAAACAACCTTGCAAACCCATCATTAACCTTCAAAAATTCATATCTCCACTTCTACAACTTGGAATTTGACGATTCTCGAAGCGTTGGATTCTCCTTTCCGCCCTTTATCGTCTCATGCCATAAAATGTAAAAAATGTGCTTCCAAAAATGCCCCAAACACTATTGGGTGCAAAACCCCAAGCTTGGGTTCTAAGCCCACAAGCCTACTTGTGGCGCTTTGACCTCCAACCCTCGAACACTAGGGCTTGGAGTACCTCCCAAGCTACACAAAAATGAACACTATTTCCACCGAATCCCCCCATTAGTTCATGCCCAAAAGTGTCCATGATTAGCAAGTTCAATACTCAATTACCAAATGACAAGACATACCTTTAGGTTCAGGAGGCCCACCTTCAAACATACGATCAAGACAGATGGGTGAGGGACCACATGGCTAACCCAGGTGGCAGAGAAATGGCACAACAAGCTAATTGGTGGCTGCAAGGGACTGCTGTCTGCTGACTGAGGATCATCTTGGAGAATTTTTTCTCTTAGGGATATCACCCACAAAATGGTGGGTAACAGGTACTATGGCATAGAAATTGGAGTTGCTTGCATCTTCCCGAGTACACCCGATTTTCCATCTTTCATGCTTAAAGAAGGTTATCAGTGACAAGCTTCCAGTTCAAACTATATTGCCATAACTTGACGAAGAAGGAAAAATCATATTAGAGCTAGAAGCAATCATGAAAACAAGAACTCGGCATCTATAAAATGATCAATTTCAAAGTATCTCATTAAGTGGAAGAACTTACCTGTTGAAGATTCCACATAGGAGGATGAAAAGTTTATACAAAAGCATCAAAAACTACTCAAGTGTTGAGGACAACACTTTTTTGAAGGAGAGGGGCATCTTAAGTCCCTATAATACTAGGGTAGCCCCCATATTGTTATTGTTGTGCCGCATAGAAGCCCACTATTGTTAGTATTGTTATGTAGGCTCTAATTATATTGTTACCCCTTGAACTCTTATATACCAAGGAGGTCTTGTCATTTGTATCATCCAAGAATTGTTCATTTATGTAATATAAAGGAGGTTTCCCCCTCGAAGAGTATAATTTTTAAGTCGTTGATCTATCTTTTTTTGAGCTGGTTGCATAACAGTAGCCGCCACATCTCTGTTTAGAGATAAGCTACCATTGCCTGAGCTAGTTTGTCTCCATTCTGTATGTAAGCATATTTCAGTTATCTGATGTTAATGAAATGAAGTTTTATTTCTGCTGCATCTCTATATTTATGTTTTATGTGTTCTGTTATGTTTCTGCATAAGTTCTGTTAACACCCAGGTTGTCCTCTTTGACTCCCAAGAGGATACGGCCGGGGTAACCACTAACCAACTTTGGGCTGCAGCTTCTAGCCCAGCTGCAGTCAGAGAGGGCTCTCTCTATGTGGTATGGTCACTGCTTGCAGTGAAGGTTTTAGGCTAGGTAGGATATGTGTTTTGGTTGTTGGAATGTTTGGTTGGGGAGGATGCTTTTGATATCTCTTAGGCTTTGTTTTCAGGAAAACTAGTCCATTGGGCAATGGGGTCTTTGAGTGCTGTTCCCTTGATATCTTGACTGAAATGCAGATGTGTTTGCAGGGCCTATAGGTATACTGTAAAACAACGTGTAAATACTGAGTGTGAAACAATGAACAGCTAATCAAAGAGCATTTAAGAATTCTTTACTTGAGCTGACTGGTGTGAAAGAAAC